>MLYV02000201.1:0-37752 GCA_001913855.2 Hermanssonia centrifuga
TTATTGTCGACAGACGATTTTTCAAGAGGCCATGCAGTGCGGTCGCCAATGCCTCACCTCAGTCAAGCCCTTCAAGTTTTACTTAGTGTTGAACATCTGTTGTACTTATCAATGTTTATCTACATCAGTACTATAACTTGCAATACATAAATGATCAAATATGTTTGATGATTGACCACTATCATAATGTTGGATAGTCCGTTTACAGAGTATGGCCAAATCCACTTACAAGAAGTGGACGAAACACCTCTATAGTAGTAGAAAATCCACTTACGGATCAGTGGGTGACACGTAAATTCATCAGTGGGGAACTTGCGCGTGTTCAGCGGATGATCCACTTGCTCACATCACTGGGTTTTACCGTAGTAATCAGTGGCTATTTCACTTGAGCACGACTGGATTGGACATTTTCTGGAAATCGGATTTACTTCCCGCAGTGTATGCTTAGTGAACCCCATTATCCCTGCGACGCAAACATCTCTTGTGATCCTCCTTGTACCATTCGCCAAGTTCGCGATGCCACTCGCAGGCAGTGGTAAACGCGATACGCGTCAAAGTTAAAGATAACATACCCCACTTTTTAGCCGCTGTCTTCTGCAAAGCTATGTCCGTTGCATGCTCGAACAACTTCACGGCCCGTTGGATTTCGTACATAGGGCCGTCCGACAACTGGAAAGTTTGCAGTGAAGGCAACCCCGTCAAGAATTGCTGTATACCTTGATCCTCGGTGAGGTAGTGTAGCTGGTATGATGGTATGCCTTAGCGTCAATTGCAAGGATAAAACGGTCATCAAGCCACCTACATTCGAAGGATCAGTCCATAGACAGATCATGAGCTTTTGCAAACTTGGAAATTCTAATCCTGCAGTGAGGAGAAGATAGACATCCAAGTGCACCACGCAGAAGCTTAGATCCACCAAAGTCTTGAAAGAATAGTGGAGATCAGACAAAGCGGTGCGTACTGCGTGCCATGTGGGCCATGTATGATTGCGAGGAAGTCTGGCTTTATGTAGGTAGAATGCATCATCAAGACAAATAGTCTTAACATGCGGCCAATCTACACGATGGCGAAGGAATACTGGAAGGAACGTTGAGGGGCATGAAAGACTTTGAAGCTGCGGGAAAGCATTGACGGGAACGGAGACCTCGGGCACAACCCCCCTGTATTCGACCAAAGCCCCGAGAACGTGGAGCGTACGAATGGAGGGTGCCAGCAACAGCTTCTTGATAACTAATACTGAGGGATGGACCACAAGCGTTCCCAGCAAGGAAAAATCACTGCTTGTCTCCAGAAGAAATTCGGCTTCTCAAACGGGCCCTCAGGACCAGCTCCGTCAGTCTATGGCAATGTGAACCCAAAAGACGTTGGAAGAACTCTGTGTAGGCCAGTGGATGAACGGTGATGAAGTAGGCGTCAATATCAAGACTGGTAAGAAAGGGTAGATTTGGCTGTATTTCTGACGGTATGCTGATGTAGCTTATTTCAGCCGCGTTCTGCGAAAGAGATTTGCGAAGAACTGATGTAGTTAGATGGGAGATTGTTGAGGTATTTGGGCGGGACAACAGCGCACACATGCTTGGGCAACACTCCGGGAAGTCGTTGCACATAAAGCGGTCCAGATTTACCATTCTCGCGACGGTATCCACCACGAGCTGGCGGGTTTGTTCGATCCCAATCGCCCAATTCTGAGAGAGATGAATACGCGAGAATAGTGGGCTCTTGTAGAATGTGTATGAGTCGACGGCGAACGAGCGGACAAGTCTTGCTAGATTATTCGTGGGGTCTACCAGCGTATTGCAGCAGTCTTTCAACTGGTCAATGTTGTCCACGTTGATATCTTGGTAAAGTACAGTCAGGGCTAGGCCCGACATGGTCTGAGAGACTCGTGCCAATGACGCCAAGTCCGCAGGAGAGCAGAGTTCAAAGAAGTTCAAAAGAAGTTCGTATGGAAGATTTCCAATGGTCTGAAAGCTATCAAGGCACGATGAGCTGATAACTTATGGGATAAATGATGTCGCTCACCCAGTGTGGGCGAGACCAGAAGTGTCTCCGTCTCTTCCACGAAGTCGGGTGGAAGAAGCTACATGATAGATAAGTTAGAAAGACCATTTCATGGCAGGTATTAGCTCACAAGAGATGAGGTTGCACAGTGATTTCTTCCATGAAACAGCTTTTCCCCGTAGCTTCTGTCCTGCGGTCAACATGGCAACTAGTGCTCCTTCTGTGTATATAACAGCGTAGAAAAACTTTTGTTGTCGTTCCTTATTGGTGGATCATTTGTGAAGTGTTCGTCGCTAGTCGTAAGATATAAAATTTCGAGTATTTTGCCTAAGTTTCGTGGTTGCTCGCTGGTGAGAAGCTTTTAAGTTAGCACTGGCAGGCAGGTAGTGCGGGGCTCGGCCTGCCTCCAAGTCGAGCTCTGGACCGGACTTGCGCTCAGAACGAGCGCCTTGACGGGACCACTGGCAGCAGCAGCGACGACGACGGTCCTGAGATCATCATCCAACCTGTGCACACCCATAAATTTGCCGCTATATCACTGTGAATTGTCTCGTAGTCGGAATTCTACTCTGAATAGATGTCTCTCAAGAGGAACATCTCGGAGCTAAGTGACGAGGCACTATATCACCAACCCGGCAGCCTGAGACGAAGAGACAGGAGGAGACGCATAAAAAAACAGATACCGACGCACGCAAACTTCGCTATCCTTTGAAAGACAAGCAGGCTTCCGCAGTCCTTTTCCAACAACCTAGCCAACTCCTCACCTTCTCGTACTCGGCATCTCGAGAGCTAAAATTCACCAACTCTGCGCTCAGGTTCTATGTGGACCCAAAAAAAGGAGCAGACCTACGATACGGATATGACTGTTGAATAAAGCGACCAGATGAGAAGATCAGACTGGATGGATCGTTGGGGGCAGTTTCTCCGGAGCGGTAGCGGCATGATTTGGTTCAAAAGTATTGCCGTTATTTCTTAAAGAGGGGTCATGACCAAGTGAGTACTATGTGGACTCGACGAGGTAGTAAATTGATGACATCTAATTGACATTCGTGAAAGAGAATATTAACTGCGCCATACAAGGGGAGAGAGGGATGTGACTTGAATGTGATGTCCAAGAACGGTACTATGTACTTTGAAGAACGAGAGGTTAGCGGAAAAGTGAGTGTTTTTGCGACTTGTATCTCCATGGGATATTAAGTCAGGTATCAGAGAGAACGTGACTCCACATCATCGTCTACAATCTTACTATGGCTATTCCTTTAGTCCTGCTGCACCTCGCCCTCACCGGATGGTAAAGAGTCGCAAAGCGAAGCGATCCAGTATGCCAAAGGATGGGGCGGTGGTGTGGACACCATCGTGCCACCAGCGCATATTCAAGACAAATACCATCCTCACCTCTCCCAAATCTCTCAGGCTTGCTCGGGAGCAGCCCAGCGGGTTGCTCTTCATAGCGCCCGCCCATAAACATGCACACCATCTGCACTCTATCCCTCCCCGAGAAAAGTCTACGAGGACACTAATCATCGACCATCTGCTCTGGGTGCATGCCCGTACACGCTTCGCTCAAGCTCCGGCAGAACTGGGCATGGCAGATCGTACCGGAGGCACACATCCACCAAATTACATACACCGTGAACGTCCGGAGAACTACGAGGAAGAGGAGGACGTATACTCTGAGGGCGAGGATATACATTCGCTCACTGCACGCTCGGGTGGTCCCGGACGCACGCACGAAGAGCACGAAGATGAACGACTTGATATGCAGGACCTTGCTTTGCCAGGAGTCTGCGCCAATGGGCAGAGAGCGTAGAGAAGGTAATCACTTCTATGCTTGACCTCTCCTCTGCTAAGTTACTCCACGGACGCTCCCTCGTCGACATCTTGCTACTACCGACCTCCATGCGAACGCTCTCCGGCCGGTCTTTTGACTAGGACTGTTCTCGAGGGCTACATGACTGGTGGCTGGCGAGGAACAGATGCCCTAGAAGTTCTTCTCTGCGTGGGTCTTGGCCTACCTCCAAAATCCACAAACGTCCCGCCACGGAAAGATTCAAGGCACTCATCATCAAAGTATCAGAGGGAACGAACGCGATACGTTCGACCAATTTGACCCTGACGATTTGCCCGATCTGGAGGATGCAGTCGAGATCTTGTTTCCATCTCTGAGAGATGTCAATCCAGGCAGAGAGTCTTTTCCCCAACGCCGACCAGAGGGTGCCGAGCAGGAATACGAGATTGAAATGATGGAGCGGCTAGCTAGGGTGACTGATCACACTCGAATTCATTGACCTCTGCCACTGACATTGATTATCTAGTTATATGAGGTGCCGCAGAATACTCCTGATGTAGCAACACACGTGGGGGATCTCGCTTGGCAATATCCTGCAGAGGCCGTAAAACGCGCCGGTGGCCAATGCGGTCGCGAGGTGGAGAGGGAAGCCCGAGTTAGTGACAGTGAGTTCCTCTATAAATTCTAAATTCAACGCCACACAGGCATCTCATGGGCTGAAATCTAGTATAAGAAAGCTTCGTGGACAATTGGTAACAAAGACAGCAGACATGGCGCTTCTATGTGCATCGACGCGCTGGTCCACTCGGACTATATTACTATATTATCTCCTCCTCCAACGAGTCCCGCGCGCACCCATACATTTACAGATAACCCTCTTTTCGATAACGAATTGGAATAAAACAAAAGAGAATTCCGGACGCAACCTTTGGGAAGGAAAGGTCAAGGAGTGCTATCCGCGGGCGGAATGTCCTCCGGCAGTGGTGGACTCTTCAAAAGGTATCGTATCGCACCGCCAGTGTTGTGTACAGTTCTTACTACTATGTATGGCATAGTGCTGCTCCTGAAGCTTGAGGGCTTGAGGTAATCGAGACTCGGACACTTGTTTTTTGTTGTCTCTTCCGGGATCTGATCATATCAATCATTTTCAAGCGGCGACTGCGTGTTGCTACTTTGTTATATTGACACTCACTACAAATATTTTGGAACCTCCCGTACTGCTACAACGTGCCATGGTGGAAACCCCCAGAATTAGAGCACTCAGGGCCGAACTTGCCAACCTTCATGCGGAGCTCAATGCGTATGAATTACAATGGACGGACAGACAGGTATTCCTCGCGTCGCAAGGTTATATGCTGCGCCCGCGACATCGGCCTGGGTGGGTGCCCTCGTGGAAGACAGATACTTCTAAGCATCCAGACAAATTCGAGGATTACTGGGAACTCCCGGTAAGTACAATCTGTCCAGTGCGTAGTTCCGCCCTAAGTCTCATTTCTGCAGCTTCGTGAACACCTAATCGACGCGACTCGTATATCTGATGGCCGACTAGTTTATGTGAAGCGAGTGAGAAATGGGGATGCGGAGTCTACAATCGCAAGAATGCTTTCTTCCAGTCGATTTAGCGAGGACCCCAGGAACCACTGCGTTCCTGTACTCGACTACTTTGTGGACAAGGACGATACAAGTATTGCTTACATGGTCATGCCATTCTTGCGCCTCACGGACGACCCGCCTTTCGAGACCGTCAACGATATCATTGACTATGGGAGCCAGATAATTCTAGGTATGTGGAGAATGCGTGCAGGGTTGCCGCTCAGAAGATGTCACTCATTGGATTGCTAGGGACTAGTCTTGCTACATGAGCAGCAGGTGGCGCATAGGTATGTAGCCTGAATAATTTTTATCTATATTCACCAATGTGTATTCATCGATAGGGATTGTTCAGAAAAGAATATCATGATGGATGCAGACTCACTCTTTCTCAAAGGGTATCATCCTGTGCGGTCGGACTACCTACCCGACGGGTGTACGCCGGCTCCTCGGCTATGGAGGACGAAAGGACATATCAAGTACTATTACGTTGATTTCGGGATCTCAGTTCATCTCCCTACGGATTTTTCCAAACTCGTCGTTGGAGGGTATGGCAAGACGTCCCGGAGCTGTCTTTCGACGTTCCTTATGACCCATTCAAGGTGGACATATTCATCCTAGGGAACATGTTCAAAAGAGAGATTTATAACGTGAGTCGTCCGTATATTCTACGGCATTCCAATTCATGATTGACGCATGGCTTTAGAACTACTCCAACGTGGATTTCTTATTACCTTTCGTCAATGCGATGACCCTAAATGACCTTAAGGCCCGACCGGATGCCCTAGAAGCTGAGAAGATATGGGGCAACACCTGTGCGAAGGTATCTTGGCTACAGCGGGGATGCAGATCACGAGGCAGGAATGAGGTCTGGGTAGAGAAACTCGCCCTCGATACTTACACTACCGCGAGGCGCATTTTTGGGTGGGTTTCAGATTTGCAAGGATGACGACATCATTGCCGTACTGTACTGCTAGGTCCCATCGCGATGTCTAACGGGCTTGGACTGTTTGGAGATTATTTCATCATGATGTATACTACCATTATTCCACATTTATCTCTGCTCAATGGCTGTCATCACTGGCGCGTGAGTACAACGGAGATACTTTCCACGCGGCCAACGACCCGTGTCGAACATTTCACGGCAATAAAGGGCTACATTGTTAGGTATCGGCTTCCTCGCCACTCATTCCTGGAGAAAGACTCAAGGACCATCAACCAGTGATCAGAGTCTTTTTGTCAATGGTCATGCTTCGCATTGTCGATGCTGTTTTTTATTATCCGAGTGAGCGATACTTTTGCAACACCATAGCCTTGAATTTCTCACAGTTGAAGATCCCTCAGGCAGCGCCTCATCCCTATCACTTTGTTAAAGACAAATGCATCCACTAAGTAAATAATACCCCAAGGACAAGGAGCCCCTGTGATTTATTTTCATGTGCTGGTCTGTGACGATTAGACATACTACGTCGTGATGATATCTAATCAATTTGGAAGGCGAGGGGGGCATAGACATCATTCACGCGTTCATTATTTTACGCCTATCCGATATCACAAGAAACCCCTGAAAGGAAGAAGTTAGGAGACGTCGAAGAGTCATAGATTGACATACTGACCTATCCAATTACAAGAGTACTAGCTCTCACGACGTCGAAGTTCCTCAGGTCTTTCTACGTCGGATATCGGGTTCGATGTGTCTTCCCGGCGGGCACGCGAACCATCATGGTCAAGGTCGTGTCGCCCAATGTCAGAACTTAGGTCCAAGTCAGAATGAACTTGAAATCCCAATGGGACAGTAAAACGTGATATTCTTTCCATGTCAGAGCTGCCGTGGGACCGGTCAACTTGTCGCAAGTTGAGGAAGAACCGAGATATCAGAATGGGCGTCAAGCTGTGGGGATTTAGCTAACATATCGACAGCTGGCCAGGCTTTGGAGAAGATCCTGCTTACACTGTGATGAATTGCGACACAGGAGAGAACAGCTGGAATATTGACTAGAGGAGGAGAAGCATTGACAAATGTTGTTCCGATGATCTGAACGGTGGATGGTACGTACAATGTTCTGTATGAGAATTTGAGCGACATTCATAGCAAGTAATGCACTACACAGAAGTTCAAAGACGTTATTCTGAGGGCACAAAAACGGAAGACGTACATGAAGTATATGGTCCCTGGCGTTACTTGTGGGTAAGCTATACAGTAATAGCTCGCAGGAAAACATACCGTCGCGAATGAGTAGCGTAATCATCGGCACTTCGATGTGGATCCGGGAAGCCTCTCTCCGAGTCCCAAAGGTCTTCATCCAAGTTAGGACGAGGACCAAAATATCGGCCAAAACAACTGCAAGGCGAGTAGCCAAGGAAACTAATAACATTAGGGTTAGTCACATCCGTTCAGGATCCGGGCAGATAGTGACCTACACCTATAGAGGTAGAAGTTCAATATATAGAAACGGGGAGTTCGATAGAAAAACGCACCTGAAGTACGCGGTGTCCGACATACTACTGATCTCAATACACGCTGCACCCAGTGCTGGTAATATGGTATATAACGTAACCGCAATTGTCTTGAAGTTGTACTGCGTAAGAAAAATGAGCAACTCGCGATGGATAGATAACGGCACCAATCACTCACAATATTGGTAGCCACTGGCACCATGTTGAGGCCAAGAATCAATAAAAATAAGAGAACATTGCGGTCCCAAAGTGCATAGACTCGTAATGCCGAGAACACTATTGCCAGTTTCAAACGGCGTCGTTTGGAGGGAAGACATGACTTACGCCCGAAGACGAAATATTGGGCCAAGGCAAGAACCTGACCAGATCGAGTGACGCCTTCACAACTAGAGATAATCCATTAGGTCAAGGAGCATGTACCAAGCCTTATATAATCTTACTTCTGTGGAGAGAAAAGGTGAGTACGAAGTTGATCATACGTACATGCGACTCTCATACCTGAGCTGTTGCTGGAATAAACACGAGGATCGTATAAACCACGAGAATATAACGGTTGGTTATAAAAAGGATCGTCCCGCTTGTGCACTTGCGCTTCCAGACAACAGAGATTTCTTCTCCAATCGTGATGATATACTCGTATACTGTCAGTGCTGCAGCGAAACAGCCATAGAGATAGGTGAGTTAAATAACCTGATCGTTTGAAGTAGGACGAATGTACCCGCGAGCCCACAAATCACGTAGTTGGTGGTTAATCTGGTTACGGCTTCTTGTTAACATCTACCATAGAAGAAAGGAGTATTACACACCCTGCTTCAACGTATGAAACAAGTCCTGAGGTGGCGTCGGAGGAATCTTGTGACATTCTGTAAGGTAAATATCGTTAAGAAAGGAAGATAGGCAGTGGCCTATATACGTTTCTGTGGCTTGAGATTGATCGCTCATTTGAACAGATATGTCACCAGAAACGTAGTCAGACAGACAATCAGTATCCACGTAGTTAACCGCCAGAGGTGTTATCCCAGTTGATCTTCCAGCAGGGAGAAATATCACATGTATCCTCGGACTCGGAGGACAGCTCGTTTCCAGTTTTCGATTTGAAATAGTCTACTGGTCCACTGAGCTGTAGCTTGAAGATAGAGCCTCGTGTATGACTCTATGGAGCTCGATCATGATTTATGGGAGTCATCTAGTAAAACGTGGTGCTGCAAATGCCACTCGAATAAAGAAACGCGAGATCAGGCCTAAACTGAGGCGAAACCTACATTTAAAAAAGAATCATATGGACTATTCGACAGCAGTAGGTTGCGGCTGAGTGTGATGCATAGCCATAGAGTGATCCTAGAGAAAGGCACATCAGTGAGATGCAATCACGTCTCGGATCCTACGCACTTACATGCCTCAGTTGATGATTTGATCCGTCGTCGCAAATCCCCTGTATAGCAACGCATTCCAAAGGAGAGCGGGGCCTGTTTCTTGATTCCACTTGGTAGTGAGTGCTTTCGCCAACCTACCTACGGTATCATAAGCCTGCCCGTCGCTCGCCGGAATGATGATCAAAGGATTATCAGTTTGTATTTTGCGGCACCGCCCCGATAAATTATAACCACTCAGAAAGGCACGTACTCTATGTTTAGTAGTGCCCGTTATCGCTGCGAAGTAAACACCTCTCGTGATCCTCCTTGTACCATTCGCCAAGTTCGCGATGCCACTCGCAGGCAGTGGTAAACGCGATGCGCGTCAAAGTTGAAGATAACATACCCCACTTTTCAGCCGCTATCTTCTGGAAAGCTATGTCCGTTGCATGCTCAAATACCTTTACTGCCAGCTGGCCTTCATACATAGGGCCGTCCGACAGCTGAAAAGTTTGCAGTGAAGGCAAACCCGTCAAGAATTGCTGTATAACTTGCTCCTCGGTGAGGCAGTGTAGCTGGTGTGATGGGATGCCTTATCATCAATTACAAGGATAAAACGGCCATCAAGCCACGCACATTCAAAGGACCAGTCCATAGACAGATCATAAGCTTTTGCAAACTTGGAAATTCTAATCCTGCAGTGAGGAGAAGATGGATATCCAAGTGCACCATGCAGATGCTTAGATCAACCAAATTCTTGAAAGAATACTGGAGATCATACAAAGCGGTGTGTATTGTGTACCATGAGGGCCATGAATGATCGCGAGGAAGTCTACCTTTATTCAGATAGAATGCATCATCAAGACAAATAGTCTTAAGATGCGGCCGATCTACACGATTGCGAAGGAATACTGGAAGGAACGTTGAGGGGCATAAAAGACTTTGAAGCTGCGGGAAAACATCAACCGGGACGGAGACCTCGTTGAGCGTGAATCTTTCGTGTTGCACCGAATCTCCAAGGATATGAAGCGTACGAATGGAGGACGCGAGCAACAGCGTCTTGATAGCTAGTGCTGCGGGATGGATCACAAGGGTTCTCAGCGAGGAAAAACCGCTGCTTGTCTTCAGAAGAAGTTCGGCGTCCTCTTTCAAACGGACCCTCAGAGCCAGCTCCGTCAATTTGTGGCAATGTGAACCCAGAAGACGTTGGAAAAACTCTGCGTAGGCCGTAGGATGTACGGTGATAAAGTAGGCGCCGATATCAAGACTTGTAAGGAAGGGTAGATTTGGCTCCATTTCTGACATTATGCTAAAGTCGCCTATTTCGGCCGGATCCTGCAAAAGATCTGTGCGCAGAGTCGATATAGATAGATGGGTGAGTGTTGAGGTATTTGGGTGGGACAACAGCGCACACATGCTTGCTATACACCCCGGGAACTGGTCGCACATGAAGCGGTCTAGATTAACCATTATCGTGACGGTATCCACCACGAGCTGTCGGGTTCGTGCAACTGATATCGCCGGAGTCTGAGAGGGCTGAATATGCAAGAATAGTGGGACCTCGTAGAATGTGTCTACGTCGAAAAGGATGGCGAATGAACGGACAAGACTTGCGAGTTTATTTGTGGAGTCTAGTAGCGTATTGCAGCAGTTCTGCAACTTGTAGATGTTGTCCACAGTGATATCTCGGTAAAGTACAGTCAGGGCTAGGCCTGATATGGCCTTTGAGGCTCGTGTCAGCGACGCCATGTCCGCTGGGGCACAGAATTCAAGGATATTCAGAAGAAGCTCGCACGGAAGGTTTCCGATGGTCTGCAGACTATTACGGGATGAGGAAGCGTGAACGTATTGATTAAACGAAGTCGCTTACTTGTGAGCAACGCCAGAAGTATCTCCATCCCGAGAAGCTGTATGACGATTAAGTTAAAATACACCACTGTTTCAGGAGAGGAATTGGCTCACAGGAGATGAGATTGCGCAGTGATTTCTTCCATGAAGCAGCTTTTCGCCCTAGCGTCCGTCCTGCGATTAACATGACAACTAGTACTCCTTCTCTGTATATGACAGCGCAGAGATACTTGGTTATCACAACCTCTATCCTTGATGTGTATCGTTTGTGAAGTGATGGTCGTTGGTCGTGAGGCCTTGAGGTATGAGAGCCTAAGTTTCGTCGTTGCTCGCTATTGTCCGGCGCGCTCGGCCTTACGGTCAGACCGAGCCGGGACAAGCCGTCAGGTTCAGATGCTTAGCGCCTATTTCTGATGCAGGACACTATAAGTTCACCTTTTCTTGCTGGCTGCCAGAGAATTATAGCTGAAATAAACAAGGTCATTGGAGGCCACGATTTTTCACGCGCGTACTCATCATATCCCTTTCTTTCCTCTTCTTCGTCGTTGCGTAAATGTAATAGTAATAATTTAGTATACGCACACGTAGTCGTCATGCGAGGCGTCCGGGGGCACATTGTCCACAGCAACTGCAACACCACAACTAAGAGACGCTTTCTATATCTCCATTCTCCAAAGTGTGCATTGCTGTTATGTGAAGATGTTGCGGCATCTCCGATATACCTACAGCTCTCAGATTGTACTCTACATCATCATCATCATCATCATAGGTAGCTGCAGCGAAAGTCAGAAGCTAGTGGCCATGTTATGAATTTTGCTGACCTCTTCAATCACGCTGTCATAGCCGGTGGCGTTTTGGATTATCTCAGACCTTCCTTCGTTGGAATTTGGATCCGATATGTTCACTTCTAGCGGCGGATTATGCTCAAGGAACCCTCCCATGTCCGAAACTAAATCCGTACAAACTCGGAATCCCGGGACGGAGAATTGCGACAGGTTTCTCATCGCGGAGTCGTTGTGAGATTGGTCCACTTGTCTCAAGTTGAGCAAAAACCGAGATATCAGAATGGGTGTCAAGCTAGTATGGATTCTGAGGTAAGATACAACTTCGCCCACGACGGAATGATGCTTACCTGATAAGCAACACTGATGTAGGAGAGAACATTTGGAATATTGGCTAAGCAAAAGGTATAAAAAAACTCCGGACAAGAAGGTAAGAACTAGTAGAACGTACTATGGCCTGGGTGAGTATCTGTGCGACATTCATGGCGAGAAGCGCTCTGGGGAACGGGTTTGCTTTTATCTCAAACGGTGAAAATCGGCACTTACATGAAGTATATCGTACCTGAGACAGGATAGGTAAGTTGACTAGCAATAATATATGATAAAACGTACCGTCGCGAATGAGTAAAGTGATGATTGGTACTTTCATGTGGACTCTAAAGGCTTCTCTTTGAGTGCCGAAAGTTTTCATCCAGGTTAAACATAGGACCAAAATATCCGCAACAATGACGCAGGTACGGGTAGCTAACGAAACTGGGGAGATCAGTCAGTTCTTTTCCCAGAAAGGAGATATCCACTGCGGCTTACGTCTAAACAACTTGGAGGTAAATAAGCAAGTCTTTATACTGTTTTGGAAACATACCTAGAGTACATAGAATCAGACATACTGCTCGTTTGAAAACAAACCCCTCCCAATGTCGGATACACGGCGTATGTCACGCTTGTCATAGTCGTGACATTGTACTACAATGAACGTGTGAGTAATTTATTGGTCCGGCGGACTAAAGCCTTACAATGTTTGTAACCACAGCGACTAGATTCAGCCCGAATACTATCATGAATACGGGAATGTTGCGATTCCAGAGGGCATATACCCGCAATGCCGAAAACACTGGGACGATTGAGGGCGGCCCAAATACTGAAAACTGAGGCGACTTACTGCCAAATAACAGATACTGTGCCAAGAGGATTGACTGAGCGAGCCGATCGATAAACCCACAGCTGTAGAAATACGCATCAGAATGACGATGTACCTAGTGGAATAACGGCTTCCTACCTCTGAAAACCGACCAATGAGTGACTAAACGGGTCAGTATATATTAGATCATACCTGGATCGAGGAGGGTATCCACGCCGTGATGGCATAAGTAATGAGTAAATAACGATTCAATATGAAAAGTATCGTCGCGCTGGTCCACTTGCGCCTCCATACGGTCCGAATTTCGTCTTGTATCGTGATGACATACTCATAGGTTACCAAAGCTGTCATTCGATGAGAATGACTGGCTAACCGAATAATTTAGGGACACACCCATCAGACCACAGATCACATAGTTGGTGATTAATCTAGTCGCCCGCCTTGTTAGAGCTCGTTCACTATAGGAGAGAGATTTGATGCTTACCCTGCTCGAATGTAGGCGACTAGTTCTGGGGGAGCATCCAAAGCGTCTTGAGGCATATTGCAGTATAACGTTTACTGGGAACTCCAAGCGGATTATATATACTCCCCCGTATAACATGTTAGCTGCGGGAAATGTAAGATGGAACCATGGGCATAGTGCAAGGGCATGAGCATGATTGAGTTCTCCACCTTACCCCGCGACGGATGCGTTGTCAAGGGCTGAACGTTGAACTCTCGCCCAAGGGCGAATGGCTTGGAGAATTTTTGAGTTCAGGGTGAAAGATCATCACGTTGCAAAAAGCTTGATACTGTAGCCGTTGCAAAAAGCTTGATACTGTAGCCGTTTCATGGAGCTATGAGACATGAGGCGAAGCCTGAAATGAGGCAAAACCCTGGTGCCCGTACATACTTTTGAATGTAAGCTATACTGATGCGGCGGCATGCTAAGGAGACGACAGTAGCTCGTGAGATGTCGTGGACCTGAGTTGAGGTAAAGGGCACCATCGGAGAGTTGTGCTAGTTATGGTTCAGATCGTCGTCTGATGCATATGTGCATGCTCAGTCTGGTAAGAAAATTGGATGTTGAATGATTCCCATATTCATTGTAGAGACACCCGCTCTGACAACAGAGAGATCTTTTGTCTGTACTGTTCTCAACGTCAAAATCAGCCATAGTATGTTGGGTCAACGCCGCTACTCACCGAACGTCAACGCAGATTGAAAGAGACAAGATGAGACTCTATTTATTTAAATAATGAACGTTCGAGGTATATTGACAGGCGCCCATACGAACCGAGCGCCCGTGTCTTGACCACTGTCAGCGACCACGACGAATCCACAGCCCTCAGATCATCATCCAACCTGTGCACACCCATAAATTTGCCGCTATATCACTGTGAATTATCTCGTGGTCGGATTTCTACTCTGAATCGATGTCTCTCAAGAGGAACATCTCGGAGCTAAGTGACGAGGCACTATCACCAACCCGGCAGACGAAGAGACGCATAGAAAAAACAGAGCCCGACGCACGCAAACTTCGCTACCCTTCGAAAGACAAGCAGACTTCTGCAGTCCCTTTCCAACAACCCAGCCAGCTTCTCACCTTCTCATACTCGGCATCTCGAGAGCTAGAATTCACCAACTCTGCGCTCAGGTCCTACGTGGACCCGCCAATCGGAGCAGATCTACGGTACGGATATGACCGTTGGGTAAAGCGACCAGAGGAGAGGGGCAGACTGGATGGATTATTGAAGGCAATTTCTCGGTACCGGTCGGAGATGGATGAGAGCGGAGGTAGTGGCACGAGCTGGTTGAAAAGTATTGCCGTTGTTTCTTGGAGAGGGGTAATGACCAAGTGAGTACTATGTGGACTCGACGAGGTGGTAAATTGCTGACATCTGATTGAATTCGTGAAAGAGAATATTAACTGCGCCATATGAGGAGAGAGAGGGATGGGACTTGAACGTGATGTTCAAGGACGGTACTATGTACTTTGAAGAATACCTTTCAAATGAGAGGTTAGCTGAAAAGTGAGTGCTTTGTGCGACTTATATCTCCATGGGATATTAATCAGGTATCAGAGAGGATATGACTCCACATCATCGTCTACAATCTTACTATGGCTATTCCTTTGAGTCCTACTGCACCTCGTCCTCACCGAATGGGCAAGAGTCGCAAATCGAAGCGACCCAGCATGCCAAAGGATGGGGCGGTGATGTGGACACCAACGTGCAGTGGTGTAGTATCGTCAAGACAAAACTTGGCAATGATAGACTCGTCATAGGAGGTGAAGTGGATTGCGTCCGAGGTGATATTACCGCAATTCTGAGGTCGGTGGGAGTTACTTAAAAGAATAATATAACTAGAAAAATATACCGGGAAGCCTGACACCTTTGTCGAACTGAAGACCTCGTTAACCATTCGGAATTCCCAAGATGAGGCCAGATTTGAAAAGTACGTATGATACACTTTTTGAGCATTGATCATTACTAAGGAATTTGATTGATCAGGAAATTGCTCAAGTTCTACTTCCAATCATTCTTATTGGGCGTGCCTGTGAGTCGACTTCCGGATGGAAGTGAACCAAGTCTAAATATCGCCGCGACAGGAAATCGTAGTAGGATTCCGCAAACCATCCGGCCAGCTTACAACACTGCAGTCCTTCCAAACAATACAGCTCCCACGCTTAGTTCGCGGAAAGCCTGGTGCTTGGGATCCGTCCATCTGCCTAGCTTGGGGTGAAGAGTTCATCACTTTCATCAAGTCCATCGTGTCCTCCCAATCGGCTCCCGCGGAAGATCTTTCGTCGCCTGACTCCAAGGTTTGGAGGGTGAAATTCACTCCAGGATTGGGAGTCTCTGTATATCTGCTTGATGAGGCTGGCGTCAAAGAAGTTGAGGCTGGAGAGGAGAGGATTGGCTTTCTTCCCGCGTGGTACCTTGATGATTTGAAAGCGAAACCTGCCCAGCCTATTCGACCTACCTCTACACCTACAGTCCGCCCCGACCTTCCGTCAGTAGTGCAGGGCTGGCAAATCTGATTCTACGAAGGAATTAGTTCAAGAGCTCAAACATAGCTCGGAATTAATTTACGCCTTTAGTCTGGGTCACCCAAGATTCACGCATGCTACTCTTATAAATATTCAATTTAGAGGTACCGTGACGGTCGTACTATACAGCTCCCGAGTGTGCGCTGACCGTCCTCCGCATGCTCACAGTACTTGTGCATATGTCACGGCAAACACGATTTAATACATCGACAGTCTGGACTGGTCGCTGACCGCCTCTCATGTTCGCTTCCACGGAACAGTATCACTTCTGCACCGGTGACCCTTCTACCTTAAAAGTTCAAATCTGCGTTCCATATGATCCTCGTGAGCAAATCGTTCTTTCTACATTCTAAAGCGATTCCGGATGATCGGCTTTGCGATCCACGTGTTTTTGTGCGCTTCTTTGGATCTCTCTGTGTTGGTAATAAGCTGTGTCTCTTCTAGCTCTCCCTCTGTACTAATCTGTGCGTTCACCTTCATTAGTTGCCGGAACTGGCATGATGCCTCGTGAGTGAACTTTACAAGTTTCTCATGTCTATCTCTTTGTTAAGAAACAACCCCTTTTCTTCTACAAAATGCAAACTAGGCTTATTTGAGCTCAAGAATTCCGGAGAAACATGTGCTCGTATTACGATAACCAGCCCTCCTTATGTTGCAACCTCTGAGAGACAGCGCTACTTGTTTCTCCGTATCACATCCACGCTTTCACCACCGCGCTTCGTATTGGCATTCTACTCCGGCCTCTACTATTGCTGAGTTGCATGAATCACGGTACCGGTGTCATATGCAGACAGCACATCCCTTCTCTTACCCATATGCACTGTCAGCGAGCGAAGATCCCCTAGTTTGTTCCATACAGGCATGCACATGGACCACAGCGAATATGCGTTTCTCGAAACAAAATATGCCAATGTGACTCATATTCAAGCTTCGAATCCTACGTTCTGGGGGCAGCCGTACGCTTTACTCCGGAGGAACAACGGAGTCGTTCAGCGCGAAGATAAAAAGGTCTATTGGTTCCTAGAAGTGCCCTAGGAACTGTCCGAGTTTCCTCCCTCGTCCTCGTTCGTTCACAGGAATGGTGTCCATGGCTACTACCGCTCAAACTTTACGCACTTTGGTGTGCCTCGTCCTTGGTACCGGACTCTTGACTAGTGTTCTGGCCTTCGATAATACCAGAAAAGATAACGTACGTCCCTGATGCCTATCGCGTGAGGTGTTATCAATGTTAATTTCTACTTCAGTTGGCCGTGTAAGATTTATACAGTCTACGACACGTTTAGTACTGAGACCGGATTCTTAGATATTGGGGTCAAGATGGCGCTAATACCCAGCAACGTTTATCATTCTACTGTAACGACGACACGATCGATGTCATCCCACTTGCCTTCTTGTACATCTTCCGTGGTACAGGAGGTGACCCGGTCATTGACTTCGCCAACGTAGGTCTTTATTGTTCTCCGTCCCTCCGCAAAATTACTTACAGCATGCTCAGATCTGCAATCAATGGGACGATCCTGTGTTCCCAGGTACAGCGCTTGCCAACTGCGCATCTGCCATGGCGCAGGACATCCAGACATGTCAGTCGAAGGGTAAATTAGTTACTTTGAGTCTGGGCGGCGGAACAGGCCAAGTCGGTTTCTCCTCCGACTCTCAAGCGCAAACATTTGCGACGCAAATTTGGAACATGTTCCTTGGTGGTGCCAGCTCTACCCGTCCTTTTGGTAGCGTTGTGCTCGATGGGTGTGTATGCTGATACTATAGTCTGTATTATATTTGCTCATATCCATTCTATTAGGCTAGATCTGGACATCGAGAGCGGGACGCCTGCTCACTATGCTGCTTTCGTCAACCAGATTCGATCCCTTGCTGCACCGACTGGCAAGAGGTACACTTCATTTCATACTTGAACGTTTTGAGCCGAATATTAATGGTAATCCACGCAGTTATTATATTACTGCGGCTCCTCAGTGCCCCTACCCGGATGCATACATTGGAACTGCTCTCAATCAAGCCTCTTTTGATGCGGTTTACGTTCAGTTCTGTGAGGTTTCTGGCGTTATTACTTAGACCGCCAACTCACTCATGACACTCTCGCAGATAACAATTATTGCGGGCTCAACTATCCTAGCGTAAGCTATCCCTGTTTAATATAGATATTCTTGATATTTACCGTCGCCTTCAGGACTATAATTTCGCCACCTGGTAAATATTCATCAATCTTCAGGATCCTAACTATATTCTCACTTCATTATAGGGACAACTGGGCTAAAACCACGTCTTTCAATAAGAATGTTAAGGTGTACATCGGCGCTCCAGGATCTCAGGATGCTGCTGGCGAAGGTTATGTCTCTGCATCCACATTGGCGAGCTACGTCTCCGACGCTCAGTCGAAGTATTCATCCTTCGGTGGGGTCATGATGTGGGATGCCGATAGTGCTTACTGTATGTACCACTGCTGTATAGCGGAAATCATACACTAATCCGCTCATAGCCAATAGTCGCTTCGATTTAGCAGTCAAAACCGCCATGACGGCGTCAGCGCAGAAACTTGGGCTACCAGCTGCCAAGATCAGCTCCGTGAGTGCTCCTTCGCCAGCCGCGCCGGTTACAACCCCCAAGGCTGTTTCCTCCGCTGCAAAACCCGCTATACCTGTTACCTCCGCTACAGCAGCAATTGCGAACCCCGTCGCTGAAGTCGCGCAGTCTGCATCTGCTGAGGTTACACCGATCCGCTCTGTCAAGAGGCCCTTCACTCCTCACGAGACTGATGATCCCAACCGGTCCAAAGACAGCAACGTAGCTGCAAACAGAGTCAACTCCCGCTTCTTCCGTGTCTAATTCCGCTCTATGGGCTCGTTCATGATTATCAAGATTATCATCAGTATATACTCCACAAAATACGACATCCATGTTTGTAGCTATTATCACCAAGGTAGATGTAACCCTAGATTTTACCAAATTTCATTCGATGCAAATTCGCGATGCTATCACAACAATTTTAGTCATCTGACAAGCTCATTCCAATCTGCCTACAACCGGTTCAAGTTCAAAGGTATTCCAAAAGTCCCTACTGTCCGATGCCCTGCCCAGTTGTTCAACAGTTCTGGGTAGCCCTCTGATTCCCTCTTCATTCATTAATTCTCTCACCCATCGTGGCTGCGGGCCTTTCCCTTCTTTTCTCGGCGAATGTTCTTCATGATATGGTGAAGCTGCCTGGCTTTTACTAGTGGTATGTTCGTCCCCCCAAGCGGAAGCCAAGTCCCACCAGTCATACACACGACTGTCGGTGAGGAGCCATCGTTCTCCTGTTGCGCGGTTGAAGTTCGCGTGCACGGCGAGGATGGCGCGGGAGACGTCTTCGCCATGAATCATATGCAAACTAGTCTAGACGGTCGAATCAAAAGCTTAGCGACTGCATTCTAGTGTATATGAATATGCTTACCTTGTTTTTCAATGCTTCTTTGGTTGGTGCAACTCTCCCTACATAATGCTTCACCGATCTCTGTCCACCCCAAAGCCCGCACAAGTTAAGAACTGTAGTGGGCGTAGACGGCGAGAGGGCTAGGAGCTCTTCCTCCGCATTCGCTCTCGCATTAGTGGTGTCAAATTGCGAATGTCTATCTAGCCAGACGCCAGTTTTGTTCTGGAGCGTAGGTCCACCCTACAAAAGTAGAGGTTACTCAAGGAAGTTAAAACACACTATTCCTTGATAATCAAATGTGGATAACGTACGTCCCATATGCCCGAAGAACCCAGTTGTATGAAGCTCGCAACTGCCCCTTGGTGCGTCTGTTGATACAGCCGCACGAGCCTCTCGGACGCCCCCTTTGCTCTGATGGGGAATGTGATCAGCACAGTATGTGCTGCGGGAAGCAATCTGAACTGTGCTGGATTAGATTCAGTTTCATTCTCGTCGAATTCAAAGGGTATTGTGTTTGGAAGCGGGTGAGAGGGGCGGGAGGTCGCCGCATAAGAAACATTCCGAGTGAGACAGAGTGGTATTAAGAACGTAGATGTCCAGCCAGCACCAAGGATAAGCAAATCAACTGTGTTGAGCTCGGTCATAACAAAAAGTGTGAAGAACAAGGCGGTTTAGAGACAGCACTTTAGTTCAAAGAACGAGATTTGGAATGTTCACGCACGAAACCTATTTCAAGGCAGTTATATTATCTCCGAGCGAAAACATGCAAATGTAATAATACAAAGGATAGCATAGACAGAAGGGTGTTATGAGACTTCTTCCATATCGTCGTCGTCGTCGTCGTCATCATCGTCTTCATCGTCTTCGTCCTCCTCATCTTCCTCCATTTTCGGTGCGTTAGGATCACCGCTGTGGATCGACATCGGCACATTCTCTCCTTTCATCTGGAAAGGACGAATGAGTGAAAGTCTAAGCAGCTAATAATGAGAGAAACGCACTCCATCGCCCTTGAAGTTCGGCATTAACTCCCACGTTCCATTATGCTCTCCGCTACGATGCATGAACGCAATCTCGCCCAGTACCTCTTTGAGATATGCCTCAGGCTGCTGCGTCCGCTCCCGCATAGGCTTAATGGACCAATGTTCGCGTTCGCGGAACAAACTGAACAATAAGTCCAATAGCTGGTTCCGAGGCATACGGGCCATACGCTCGAACTGTCCTTTTGGTGGCTTCTGTTTCGGCTTCTGCACACGATGTCAGCGATTCAGACAGATAGTCTACGAACGAGCCATACGATGAGGTCCGAGAACCCAGCAGTGTTCGATACACCACTCGTGAGCCTGTTGATGGAGCCACGGTCTCCGGGATGCTCGTCCTCGATCCTCTTGATCGACCGCACCGGTACGTTCGCGGCTCTGTGTCTTTCCTTGAGTCGTTGTCTATATCTATCCGAGAATACAGGTCTCAAACTGCATTCGTGTTTTACGCGGCCCGTCAAGATGGTCGTACGCGCTCTGCTCCCTGTCCCAGGTTCTTTTTCGCGCTCTGCGACTACGACCTGGTTCTCGACTGCTTCATTGACCATGTCTAGTTCGTATTCGTCACCTGGAACATCAGGGTTTTCCGCACTGGGCGGGAGAATGAGTACGATTCGCGGCTTCTTTCCAGAGGCAGACTTCGCGCCGTGGTATACGCGTATGGTAGCCAGATGTACACCCTCAGCATCTACAGCTGACCATCGTTCCATGAGGTATCGAGGAATCTACGCATGATCAGAAACGGGCTTGCACTCGGCGAGATAGTTGCACACCTTGACGAGCCACACCCTGCCATTTCCTGATTCCATCACCAAGGATTCGTCGGGATCAGGCTGCGTCTCCTCTTCATTACCACCTTGCTCTGCGTCAAAAGGCTTCTTTTCGTCTTCCATTACTGCGTCCTCCATGTTTTCCGAAAATTTGACGATTAAAACCAAGCTAGATAGTGCTGAACAGGATGTGTGACAAACAAGTCCACAGAACCACGATTGTAACCCAGTGTTTGGTCGTGTTTGATTCACAAGTCCTACAGTTTCCATAAATGGTAGTTCACTAAGATCATCAGACTTGACGTCACGCCCAAAGCGCCTGCCTCTGCAAAGTGCACTGGGAGTGATGCGAACTGTGTGGAATCTAGGTTACGTGCAGCGCGTGATACCGCCTTCAGAGATGAACGAGTCACTGGGATGATAAGCACGTCGGTGTTCACAACCCGGTATACCGCGTGAAGGGGGATGTATACAAGAACAATATAAAGATATAGCCATCTAGTACTACGGCCCTACTATTAAGGTATGAATACAGAGTGTCCGGAATCTATGACGGCTTTTATGCGGTCTAAGCAGGACAAATTTAGCATTTTATCGGGTAAGACGGAGAGGGAAAAGACATACCGCCTCCTTGAGGTAAGTAACGAGATCGTTGCGATCCTTGTCCTTCTTAAGACCGGCGAACGCCATCTTCGTACCGGGAATGTACTGGAAGCGGAAGATGTCAACTAACCAGAGGGTAACGAATAACAAACAGCAGGCTTACCTTCTTGGGGTTCTCCAAGTACTCAAAAAGAGTCTGCTCGTCCCATGTAACACCCTTGTTAACGTTGGCAGCGGTGTAAGAGAAACCCTCTGATTGACCGCTCTTGCGGCCGAATACACTACCGAGCGACAGATTCCACAGTTAGAAATTGTACTATGGAGGGCAAAGTATGATATACATACCCGTGCAGGTTGGGGCCAACCTTGTGAGGCTCACCAGCACCGAGAGTGTGGCATTGCGCGCAACGGGTCTTGAAGAGGGAAGCACCCTTTCCAGAGTCACCTGAGTACGACCGTCATTGAAGATGAACAGGATAGTAACGGAGATGAATACACACCAGCAGAGAAAGGCATGTCTAAAATCTAGAGGGGGTCGTGACAAAGAGAGAGGGTAGAAGTAGCGGCCTGTACAGGAACGTCGACGGAGACGATGGTTTTTGGTGAAGAGCAAAAGTTGGTTGGGCCAAAGTTATAAGTTCGCGAGCGAACCGGTTCTTTCCGGAGGGCGGGGCAGCCAATGGCGGCTGACCGATTATGTCCGCACTGCCCGGTGGCTGGGCCGACCGTTCGGCAAATCGGCCGGCTTAAGCAAGAGCCGCTTCAGGCGGTCAATGCACGTGATCTGTCAACCCTAACCTAACTGTCCCGTTTACTCGACGATGCGTGGGATAATCTTGAAAGTCCGCTCACTGTCTGCTTGCCTCAAGCCATCGTCGCGCGCGACGGCAAACGCGTCTTGCTCGCTATTCCCGACGGTTTGCTCGTTACCTATCTTCGTTCTGTGGACGCCCTGGAGGATCCTAAATAGCACCATACATGAACGGCAACTCACGGACTACGACACAAGTGCTATTCCAAGAACATATGATACCTTCGCAATCGCAATCCGGTGCATCCAAACGGAAGGCTGCTGGGGACAAAGATCCTCTGGGTAACGCAGCTAAGAAGCTAAAGCGAGAGGTGTGTACTTAATTAATATGTTATCTTTTATCTTATCAGAGTTGTGAGCCTTATGGCATCAGACCTCAACGAATTCCGGCACTAAACGCAAACGTACGTGTATTCTTCCAATATAGCGTGTCTTCCACTTACATCTATGCTTTAATAGTCTTGGGGGAAGAGAAACCTGGCGGTCTTGTTATAGTACGCGCCCCCTCTCATATTCCTTCACCGGATCCGCAAGCGAACCCGCCCCAGTCCCTACTTCCGCCCCGTTTACAACCTCATGCGCCCTCCGCGCAACCTGCTGTGCATCTCACAACCAATGGTAACTCCACAAATCCCCCGGCGAAAAAGTACAGAGCAGACACCGAGCCCGTCACTTCGAAGCCAGCAACAAAGGGGAAGGAGCGGGATGATAGTGCAAACACACCCGAAGTCGATGAAGATGTACGTCAAATGCAGTCCGAGACGAACTCCCTACGACAGCGTTCACGCGCTGCAGAGGCGGCCTCTTCATTTGGCACCATGAACCCCGCATTCCAATTTCCACCTCCTCCAACAAATGGCCACACTCCAATAACGCAGCCCTCGTCATCACGATCATCAAGGCCACCACACTCGCGAGGAAGGACAGTCCGGGAGACATCCGAAGCACTACCTCTGCAAGAGACGCCGCAGATACAGAAGAATAAGATGATGAGGGGGGACGGGGGACATTCAAGGCGTAGGAGCTCGGTCAGTCGTGGTAAGCGGATCAGTTCTAGTTTTGAGAATACCGGTGTCATCGGTGAGTATGCTTTTTTGGGCGGGTTATGTTTTTGTAGCAACGCCCCCCGCTCATGTTGGGATAGCCCAGCCCCATACATCGGTGAGGGACTCAAGTTTCTACAAGCACATCGACGTAGAATTACCGGAGCCCCAACGAGCGCAACAGCTTCTCATATGGTGCGCTCATCGAGCTATGAGCGAACTTTCAGAAGCGAACACCGCCGACTCCTCGTCCAAACGAAGCGGAAAGAGCCCGGGCAAAGACCCGCCATTACCAGCGGAAGATTTGCAACTTGTTAAGGGTATCGGAGAAGACTTGATACGGATGCTGGCCGAGAAGAAAATCGATACGAACGTTTACAGCCAGTCAGAAGACTCGGACGCGCCAAGGCAACTCAAGGAGAATGAGCAAAATGTGCGGAATAGGTTACGTGAGGTGAAGTTCAACGCACATATCCAGAAGTGAGTGTTGGTCGCCTAAATTAATTCATCAAGCCGACGTACTCTCTTCTCTGCAATGCACTAGGTTGAAACAGGAAGATGAGGCCTGGATAGAGGTCGGTAACTCGTATAATTCCTTTCGAGGTGCCGTCCTGGCGGAGCTCGAGGAGCGAAAGAAAGAGTTTCCGTCTGCAAAAGCGAAAGGGAAGCGGAGAGCGACTGCTGAGGATATCGCGCTGTGGGATGTCAGTGAGAAGGATTTACCTGAATATTTTCGAGGCAAGGGAGGTCTTAGTATGGCGAGGAGTATTGTGGAAGTAGACCCGGGGAGGAAAAGTCCACTCAAAGAACGAATAGAGGACCTTGAGTTTACTGTGCGTGTGGTTGTCGCGTTTCCAGCTTTTCCTGTGCTGACTGTTCCCATGCTGTTCCAGTCAGATCGACTCTACACTCTCACGCAATCAGCGTTAGCGACAACGCGCTTAGGAGAGGCAGATCTTGACCGACGGTTTGCGTCACTAAGCAGATCCATTGCGTCCCGTTCACAACCTATACAACCCTCCCTGAATTCAACATCATCTGGTATACTCTCCTCATATCTACCATCGACATTATCCCGCCCTCCGCCGACCACCGACCCACAGGATCTGTTGCGAGCGATGTCTCGCGTGGATGCGGAACGGCCGCAGGCACAGGTGGGCGATGCAGCGAGACGAGCCGCGAGAGAAGTTCAGCGTGCACATGAGGCGCCTGGTGGTATGGCAGAGAGGAGGCTAACCGGTGTACCTCCACCTACACCGAGGAAACCACCAGGAACGCCGAGGCGCGCTACAACGCCAGGCAAGGGGAGGTAAAAAAACTAGGCCTTACTTTGTTTGTTCTCCTCCGGATTGGAAACTCCGCCTTTGATACTTACTATTTCGCATTCTCTGTCTGTCTGGCACACAGGCTTTTCCCTTCGATATGTAGGACCGTCTATCGGTTTGGTTCTGATAATGTGCTGCTCCCATCTTCTTCGCCATTTGGAGTAACATTGTATTATACTTGTGACCAGAGACCGATAATTCACCTACTGGCTTACTCGTATTCTCTCGACTCGTTAGGGTCGAGGGATCCACGGGTCTGATCAACACGAAAATGTATCACCTTTGCATCTTCAGTCCAATCTTGCGTCCGGTGACTTGATGGCATGCGTGATGATTGTACATTGAGTCCTGTACGAAAGCAGCGGATGACAACATTATGACAGTGGTAAAAGTACAGTAGCTGTGAATCCTGTAATTAAGAGGGAAGGTATTCATGCTTCCCAGAACTGGTGAGCTTTCTACATGGAACTGAGAGTAGAAACAGCACTCACTTTCCCGGCGTGGCCCACCCTGGCCTTTCTTCCCTGGTACTCTCTCGTACATATTCTTCTCTCCGGAATCTTCATGTAGTTGGTGAACTACTCCTCCACCATCCGTATTCCTTGACGAAGAGCCCTCGCCGTTACCAGAACCATTCGTCGGCCTTTGACGACGCGCTCCAGCTCCACGACGAGCTGAACCACCATGATCGCACGACGAGCAGGATGCGTCTGAGTCCGAATCAGACGACTCTTCGGAAGAGGACTCGTCGAATCGCTTTGGCGGTTGGTATATGCAGCAAACTGCGGGGCATTTATTGGCCTTTCAGTAGGATATACATATGGCAAGCTACTGACTCTTGGATGACTTCTTCCCGGCTCCCTCGTTATCAACTACATCTTCCCTCCAGACGACTCTTTGTGTGCGTCTGGTCCGTGCTCTAGGGCCGCCGCGCAGATGCAGAGTCCCTACGGCGTCGTCATTTGAAGCTGCGCCACTTTCATCGCGAGGCTGAGAATCAAGAACGGTTATGGTACGGGAGCCGTCTGAAGGTGCTGAGGTAGACGGTCGAGTCGCAAGGTAAGACATCGCTGAATATTAAATTGTGCTCGTGAAGGGGGATTTATTGAGGTCCGATGATGATAGGAAAGAATAAACGTGAAAAAACAACTTTTAGCATATTTTTTGTGGGCGCTCCCTGTCAGCGCTCTCCACTGCGCATCGCCACCTGCGATGCTGAGCACGACACAAAAGTACCACTCTCCAGACAAAGGCCTTTCGTCTTACGGAGAGCGCAGTGGGACCCTCGAGGGCTATGTTTTGCGCTAAGCGGGTCTTCCGCTGTTTCAAATGGCTTGAACGTGCGGGCGATGCACTGACGGGTGCTGCTGGTCCAGTTTTCGTATTTCTCGCCTGTGTCCTTCTCACTGTTGGAACATTTTGCTTCTGTGAGTAACTCTACTGGGCTTCGTAAATTAACTATCTCACAATGAATTCTATGCTGCAGTCAATGTCATTCAACCGTCTTTATCATGGCCCTGGTTGACGACACCCATATGTTCCCTCATTGCACTTAACATGTTTATGCACTACTATTGGGTGTGCACTGTCCACCCAGGGTTTGCAAGCGATCCTGCTCAGCCTCGGCAATCAGGTTTCTGGTGGGCCCGGCCTCGCAAGGCAGCGAGGAGTAGGGCTTTGACGGGCGTGCGGTGGTCTGAAAATGTGAACATTACGAAGGCTTCTGTGACAAAGTGTAGGAAATGTGGAGAGTTAAGGCCGGAGGCAAGTGCGTATTTTGAATAGGGTTACAAACAATGGCTAACCCCCTTTTTTGACTTCAGAGAGCACACCATTGCCGTATCTGCAATCGTTGCGTCCTGAAGTATGACCACCACTGTCCTGTACGTGCATATATTGGTATCATAGATTTTGCAAGCTAAAAACTGCTCCTAGTGTAAGTATCTTGCGCCTTTTGCCCGATTATGAGGCTTAACGAATGCAGGGGTAAATCAATGTGTTGGCCTGTACAATGAGCGTCATTTTATGCTTTTCCTGTCAGTCGCTCTCGTTCCTTGGTCACACGACATACTTATAAAATGAGTCTATAGCATATACTTGTGCATAGCATCAATATGCTACACTGTACTTGGTTGGCCCCACGTCTTTTCAGCTTTAGGCTGGTACACCGTACGTCACTATCAGCGTCATTTTGTGACCACCCGGATTGACCTGTATACAGGAACCGTGGCAACATTGGTCTCCAGAAATTGCATTCCTTCTAACGTACATCCTGGCTGTGGTATTGGGGTTTGCTGTGACCGTCATGGCCGGCTACCACTTCTGGGGTATTGCAAAGGGCGAGACAACGGTCGAGTCACAGGATCACGAACACTATGAGAGGATAGCCAAAGGACGGGGAGAAGTAAGTACTCGATTTATGATAGTGTGTTATTGCTCTCATTGAAGAACACCCTGTAGGATTTCGTCAATTCCTATGATTTAGGGTAAGTCTGCATACCAGTTCGTGGTCATAGCTCTGACCTTTCTGGTAGCAAACGCAAAAATCTAGAATTCTTCTTCAATATTGGAAAAGACGGATAGTGAGTGCTTCACTGATGCCGGCTGTCGCATTTATCATGACACTACTCTACAGTCCTTCCTATACCCTCTTTTTGCCGTTACGTATCGAACCATATACGGATGGTCGGGCGTGGGTCCGCCGGCCTGGTCTTGACAGACACCATGGTGTGCGAGTCGGAGAAGAACTTACCGATGAGGAAGACGACTGAGCGCCATCGCTCGGGTACTGTTGTATCTGGTGTCATCTATGTTGGTGTATGTTTATTCGTCCCGTCTCTTGATAAGTTATCAACTCCCCAGCGCATATCAGATTCTCTGGGACCGATCAGATGCAAGATGCAGGGAACTGTGGCTGGGATCTTTGAGTGTGAGTGATTATTTCGCACAGTTTCTACTAGTGATGATATTTGCCGGGGCCATATGACTCTTCGGGGGTGTCGCGCCCTTCGTTTGCACCAGTGATTGTTGGGCTCAACCTCGGGAAGTAGTAGGAATTACGTCCGGCTGTCATATACACGTTCTCGGAACGTTTCTGCATTCTGACATTCTACACATCATTTATCGGACATAGCGACAGAGTGCTGACGGGAGATTTCTACAATCAGATGCCGGACTCAGGGCTGTTCTTTACTTTATACCCTGTATGTGACATAGCCAGGTTGTTACGCTAATTCGAAATACGCTCTGCTTTCGCAAAGTCACTCAGAGCCACCCGTACCACTCGTACATAGGTTGTGATCGATGTGATCAGTAACTGGCAGTGTGAGCTCCTCCATCGAACACACATCAATAATGCGCAAAGGCCTTCAATAATGCGCAAAGGCCTTCAATAATGCGCAAAGGCCTTCGGTATTACGCTGAACATGTCAGGCGATGGGAATCTTGCACATGTAATGTTGTGGCGAGTGAACTTCTTGTCAAACCACTGGTTGGCACCAATTCCTGTAAGTTGGAGTTGTCTGTGCGACAGCCGGAAGGAATGAAATTGTTCAGATACAAATACACAGGAATAAGAATTATGTCTACAAAAGTGGTATCCGGTGTGGGTAGGGATGAATATACTACTAGTATGGTACAGGTCTAGAAAGAGGTCCGTAGTAGAATGCGTCATAAAAATACAAAACATTATGGTCTTGACGAATAAAGCACCTAATAAAGATGGTTTCTGGCTATCATTCATCCATCCCACCGGATAGCTACGAAGTAAGATGTTAGCCATTCCAGCTTCATGGGTAGCAGACTTGGGGGCGTACGTTGGGGAAACATAGGAGGTGAGGGAGTGTCATCCCTGTTACCCACAGATTCCTATGACGAGCATATAACGGTATAAATGCACAACAACGTCTGGCTTGGTGTCACCTACATCGTCAGGACACTTCAATGCCGTCAATCTGTGACTCTGATTCCGAAATGACCGAGGACATACCCTTTGGGCTCGCAGACGGATGATTCGCATAAGCAGGATGCATGCGGCCACCAGGACAGCAAAAAAAGTAATGTCGAAAATTGAACCCATGACACAGTATAGCCAGTATTTTGAGCAACGAGATGCTTGAGCGAGCAGTTTGAGAGAAAGGGGTTGGCTATGTGCCCCAGAGCTTTAAGAGCCAGACGGCTGAGAGCTAATCAACGTATCTTGATTTAGGCTAGGACCGCCCTGCTCGGTCCCACCTCATTTGATGACTGCTTCGGTCGCAGCTTTTTTGCAACAATTTTCACTGCATTACTAGTCCCTTAGTGATCCGGCGGGTTGTACCTACTGTCCGATGTGAAGGACCCTGATGGTGCGATATTATCTTGTCTAAATAGTGGTATAATATTGGTTGTCGTATGATTAGGAGCAAGATAAATTTTGATTCTTAACAACGAAAGGGTTCATGAAACATCGTGTGCGCTGACCACAATTTCTCGGCCGCCTGGACGAACGGAACGTCGATACGGATCTCGCGAGAGTGGTTTGCGCATGTCTGTGAACACAGCCATTGTATCAATGAGAGCACCAGTGTTTTCTTTAGGGCACATATGGAGGGATAAAAGTAACAATGTTGACTCACCAAATGCGTCCTCCTCGTCCTTCGCTGATCTCCCCAGCCCTAGACTTCCGTAGTACTCCCCAACTCTGCGATACACACTATACCCAAGCCTCTCGTACATCGTTATCGCAGCTTGATTCGTACAGCGCACATAAAGGTCCACGAAGTAGCCTCTGTAGCTTTGATCCGAGACGTGCTCGAGAAGATCCATCATTTTGCGTGCCAACGACAGGCGACGGTATTCAGGGGCCACAGTCAATGCAGTGACGTGACCATGCCAGTCCGTACCTGGTCCTTCGGCCTTACCAATGACTGCAATTGGCCAATGAATCAAGTTAATGAGGGTGTACAAGTATATGGGCGTTAACACTCACTGTAGCCCATCATTCTTCCGCTTGGGGCCTCTTGCGCACAGCAGAGGTCTGGCCATCGAGCAAGGTAGCTCAAGTAGAAGCTAATACCGTACTATATTCAATAACCAGTCAGATTCGTCTGACTCAAGCTGTGAACCGGTCGCACTGTTTCTGTCCAAATATCCATATTGCTGGGACGTGTAAATAATCATCAGCTTTGAGGCGCCGTGAATGAAGCTATACCGCGTACATGTTGTTGAATTTGAACAAGTCCGTAGCACGGAATGGTCTTAAGACACTCATTTTGAGTCCAATATGAGTCAGGAGAGGGGGACGTTGTCAAAGACCGTGAGTGAGATGCAGAAATGATGAATTGAATGAAATCGCAGAGGCGCTCGCGATAATTTAAGGTTAAGGTCAGGTGCTGTGTGCCTGGCAAATATCATTTCTCGGACAAGCCATGCATAAACGAACTAGTAACAAGCGTTGAACAGGATTTCTGTGTAGGGTACAAATAAATCAAGTGGTTAGTTATGGAGCTGTTTGTCAAAACCGTGATATTTCTCATCCACAATATCTGGGGTGTCCACAGCGGAAAGATGCAGCTGAAACATAGATCGCCGCAAGCTGTGAGATCGCAGTAGTTGAAAGTGTAAAATAGCTTAGCCTTCATATATAGATATGATATGAAGTCAAACATGTCACGAACCTCAACTGCTCGCAGTAATAATCTCGGAGTTCACGGTGGTGCTGTAGTCGGAGTCGTCTATGAATGACGACTAGGCTCGCTACCGTCGTACCCATAGCTAATTTGTAACGTCAGCTTAAGGAACCGAGTTTGTAAAGAGAGCCTCTTACAGAGAATGACAACAAGTGTGGTCACCGCATATTGCCATGATTGAACTTTACGGGGTGAATCCAGGGACTCTTGACACAATCCGTCCGCATCACAATTGTGCTGATATTTTGTTCCATCGTTAGACCATTGTTATCCCAAAGATGCCATATCTTACCGTCGTACATTCTTGGTCTAACAAGCATGTCGAAGCTACTCGCTTTGTAAGGAAACATTGGAGAGCCGTAGTGTCACAGTAAAACTTCGGCGTTTGACAATTATGGCGAATGATAGTGTTGCTGAATTGCTTGCCGTCGGGACCCATGTCCACATAGGTGGTATCATCAGTGATACATGGTTGGCCGAGGCTGGCATTGGCATACCTAGATAATACGCGGAATAAATCATACTTCGCTACAAGAGAGAACGGACAACTTACGTGCAAGTAGACTGCAGGCATATCGACCCGTTATAATTTTGACTACTGGCCAAATCTGACCAATTGTTAGGCGGCGCGCATTGGTCGTCTCTTTCTAATTGGCACACCCGGCCAACTCGAAGAAGAGGCTGACAGCCGCTTCCTTCGTCGGGACAAAAGCTATCTCGAGCACACATTGGCGGGAGAATATCGCCGAACTGGTACCCGAAGGGGAACTCGTCCCTCCGGCATAGCTTAGGCTGGCAAGTACCATTCGTAGACCCAGAACAGAATGTTTTGTCGTCACAATCGGTGAGGAACTTGTGTGTGGCGGGATCCAAGCGATTGTTATCCGTTGAGCAGGAGCCACCCGAGGGAACACTTCCACCCAGGGAAAAGGGACACAGGAACATCAAGAGCGTTAGACAACCCCCCGGGAAAAGCTTCATTGCAGATGTTGAGAGCTTGATGAAGGGCGATATTGTCTCGTCTGAGATGTAAAGACCATTCTCGGGTGCGCAGATGTTTTAATCTTGACCGGTAGAGCCTGAGGCTGACAAGATAAAAACTATCCTCAACGAAGTTGTGTTGAGATACCGAACACAACTTGATCCTGACCGTTTCCCGACGGCCTCAAGATGGAAATCGAGTATGATGTGCCAGACAACGAACAGCATGCTGATGAGATAATCATATCTGAAGGCGTAGCACACGGATTCTTCGATTCTTCAGAGCATCGAGTGGCGGAGCGGAAACTTGCTGACTCCGAAGACTCGGAGGAGAAAGAGAAACATACTCTTAGCGCCTTTTCCACGTGTCCGGCACGCGAGCGATCCGTTTGGGGTCTGACTCGGAGAAGGGTATCAGCAATTTCTTGACCACCTTGTTCTGCTTCATTTACTAGCACCAAGAAATTCACAAGGCGAAAACTTCGAACAATAAGCAAATTCGCTCATATCCGTATACTTCAAGTTGGAGTACTTGGGAATAAAATGTTGAACTCAGGACGAGTGTTGCGCCGGAAAGCTTCCTCATGGACTGGTACACTTCACAAGCTCTTCTCTTGTAAGTGGGTTTCCGTTTTCACTCCATTTTTGCTTACTGTGGGACGTCTCTCAGCCTCTAAGAAAATAAATAGTAGGCTGTCCGTTGAAGACGGAGAATCTGGCGATGTGAACGGGCAAGTGATCTTAGTCGACCTACGAGTCCTCGCTACTTACTGTACCTGAAGAGCACAGACTATTGGACATCTCCCATACGAGGTGCTGCTGCTGATTCTAGAACTTTGCCATCCCGCTACGTTAGTGTCGTTATCTCGGGTCTCTCGGTCCATATCATCGCTGGCGGTGACCACACTTTACAAGGATATCACGCTGGACAATATATACTGCCTCAACGAGTGCTGTGAGACACTTCTGTCTACGAAGAACCTTGCGGGTCTTGTTCGTTCATTTTTTATTCTGGGCGATTCCTCCACGTTCTATGGCTTTCCATCTTTCCATGTTCTGCGCTTTCCCATGGGCGAAGTACCCCGCGTTCTGCAGCTCATAGCGGCGACGGTGATGCTTATGGGCAATCTGAACCGTTTTGTTTGCGAGCACTTCCCGGAGTGTGTGCCTTCTTTATGCTCTGTCTTATCCCGCCCCATAACGTCGACACTCACTCAATTATGTATATCAACTGTACGGACAACCTATTTGACCATAGGCATCGAAGGCATCATGTCGACAATGGAGCCAAATCTACCATTTCTCACCGCTATTGATCTCTGTGCATACTTTATCACCGCACATCCGACAGCTTACGCAGAATTTTTCCAGCGCCTTCTGGCTTCCCGTTGCCACAAGCTGGTGACGCTGGTGCTGAGAGCTCGGCTCGAGGACGTTGAGTACCTTCTACAGACGAGCGACAATTTCCTTTCCCTGGAGACTCTTGTGGTTCACTTCTCCGCACTTGCCATCCGGAAGTTGGCACTCGCCGATGGTATCCACACGCTACAGATCTTGGAAGGTTCGGGTTATGAAGAATCCGAATTCGAGGAGGTGTCCATCCCGCAAGGAATTTTCCCGAGACTCCAGACCCTTTCATGCCCCGCGAATCGCCTCCTCGCGTTTACCTCCAATAGAATGGAACGTCCATATCTCACAACTGTTCGTCTCGATGACGCTTTCTTCCTGAGCAAGGGCAGACTTCCTCGTAGTCATCAATGGCCTTTATGGGAATCCTTGCATCCTAATCTGCTCACGCTCCAACACTCTACTAAGAACTTGGTCGATTTGAGCTTCTGCGTCCCGGAACTGGACGTCCATGCTCTGCTCGCAGCCGGATTAGAATTTCCACGTGTCCAGAGACTCACCGTCTGCACTTGGAAAGACCCCTTGAATGTATGTTTTTCTTACCGTTCTTCTAAGTCTGTAACTCGCCGTAAGACATTTTAACGACAGGTACAATGCCTCAGTGAGGATGAACCTATCAGACAGTTTTTGTCGGGCTTGCCGTCCCTCCGCATGTTTCGTCTGTCGGACGGCCCCATGTATGAAGATCAAAGGCCAGCAAAGTTGTTCTCATATGAATCACATATCGCTTTTCAGAAGACGGTAGTAGAGAAGTGGGGGATGTCGAGTTCAACATTAAATCACATTGCGCTCACCACTGCTTATGAGTGGCATCGCCAACTCGGGTCATGGTATAGGGAAGGTCATGAAAGACACCTACACCAGATTTACCATGAATTCTAGGTACGAACAAATCATAGTGCCAATATTCACCCTCGTTCTGTTATTTTGGCTCCTTTTTCTGAAACTAGCTTGAACAGGGCATCCCGGGCTACTCCTACTATGTCATTATCCATTTCAGGTCGGGGATCGGTAAGAGAGTTTCACATTTTAAATTCGTATGATCACAGCCCGTCATACTAGTGCATAAGATGTAAAGCATATTAGATCACATGAAGTTCGGTAGTAAACCCGCCTTTTCAACATCATCCGAGATTGCCTTGAAGGTTTTCAACCATTGACGTTTGAACTATGTAGAGCACTCCCTCTCTTCCTGTCCAAGAGGTAAAAGAAAGAGTCCTGCTCGATGTAGGGATATGGCAGTTTGAAAGCCTCTTTCTGGCTGAGCTGGTGAGCCTCTTCCAACGCGTCCTGCGCAGGCATATTATCCCTTGCACATCCACCCCGAGGTATTTCCAGGCACGAAGAATGGAAGCATAATATAGTACGAACTGTTCGGATGGTAAATGTAATACACACGGGGCGGTAACTATAAGTGCTGTGCACAGTCCTGGCAAAGATTTGGCACGGTCGTCGTCAGAACGTACTTGGGCATAACAACTTGAACCGTCCGCGTCAGGCTCGGCCACCATACCACGGTAGTGGATCATTGCATTACGTCAGCACCTAGTTCGAACCAATATTCAAACCACGTCGGAAGCGAACCATCCAACCCCCAGGCCGACTATCAGTGCCGCTGCGTTGCATGTCTACTTCTTCGCCGACGCCTCCTTCAAGTGCTACCCCTCCTTCACAGATTAAAGATATCACCGATTTGGATCCTGTCCTGCAACCAACAGATGAGGTGAATTTTCTGCTCAAAATCGCCATGATCATTTATATATGATTGGATGGCTTGCAGGAGTTACAGCGATTTGAGGATCTCCCACCTTTCGATACTCTTCCTCTTCCACTTACTCGAGAACGTCGACTACGACCAAAGCCACCTCTCATGTACTTTGGATGGAAGATCGACGCAGACAAATGGTTTGAATATGCGAAGCTCCACGACCTTACCGTCGTCACGCGTGTTTGCTACTTCGAAGGAGAAGATGACTCAGATTTCAGCGACAACGAAAACGGCGACATCCCTGAGATCGTCGAAGAAGAAGTCGACAAATTATTCAGCGTAGCTGAAGTCTGTTGGTCTTTTCTATGGGAGCTCAAAATTACCCCATACACTGCGTGTCCGTTGAAGTGCTCCATGTCACTCAGAGGAGGTGTGACGATGCTTGCTCTCCGGGACAACTATAAAGACAACTCGAGTCTCACCCAGGATAAGTTGCAGCAGCTGCAGGACAAGCTTGGTGAGACTGGGCCACCGAAATGGTATCCATCTAACCACTTCCATTGGACGTATTACTAGTCGCTCCTTTTTCGTATTCGTAAGTGCACCACTCAACTCCTGGTAATGTCCTATTAATTCACAATTCTCCAGGTCATGTAATCATTCAATCTCACATGATTTCGGCTTCTAGAGAACGACCTTGCGTAGTACCATTGGTAACGTGTATTCCGTGTACTCTAGTAGTGATTACTCTGCCAGTTTCCGTATCACTCTCTGTGTCTCTGACATAACATTGTACCTACTACATCAACAGGCATTCTGATGCGATGCATCGAGTGCGGTCTCACTATAGTGTCGGCTTATATTTGACCAAGACATTCCAATCAGTCGTCTCCTGCCCTAGCCCATGACTACTTCAGCACTCTCTTCGCGCATCGAAAATATCGCTCATTTAAATTCTCTACTGTAACCAATGTGGTGTTGTGGTACGAAGAAGGTTATGTTCCTATTCAACTGCAGTATGATTACCTATGTTCACGACTGGACGATCTACAGGAAATACAGCGGCTTGACGAGATTCCGCTTTTCGAATGTGTCCCTGCTCCGTTGATTCCAGGCCGTCGACAGCGATTGAAGCCGCCTCTCACGTACTTCGGATGCCAAAAGATTCACCCGGATGGTTGGCTTGAATACGCGAAGAGCCCCGTACCGGTGATAGTCCGCATTGACTCGGAATCAATCTGACCAATGCTCTCGGTGTCCTTGTCTACATTCTTGTCTGTATAGGTATACAGTCAGTATCCTAGGGTGGTCTCTGAAGAGCAAACGAACCGTTGCCCTCAGGCTCATCTTCGTCTGGATTTCGTTCAACATGAGGAATATCAGGAATATCAATGCGGTCACCGCGAATCTTGATCAATACATTACGTCAGCGGAACACATAAACCGAAACCCATAGGGCGCCTAAATGTGCAGTTCAGTTCAGTTTCTGCCAAGTATCGCAGACTTGAATCCTCTGCTGCAACCAGTGTGGCGTCACTACACAAAGGAGGTGAATTTTCTGCTCAAATGTATATCCACAACATGATGGTTTGCAGGAATTACAGCAGTTCGATGATATCCGAGGAGCTCCCTGCTCCGTTTATTCCATGCCGGCGACAGCGACTGAAGCCGCCTCTTATGTATTTCGGATGGAAAATTAACGCGGATGACTGGCTTGAATACGCGGAGCAGCACGATTGTACCGTGATGACGCGCATCATGCACTTCAAATACGAGCACGCGCCCGACGACAATGTCGATGATCACGAAGACAGAGACGAGATGGTTGCGGTGGAAGAAGTCGACAAATTAGCCACTGCATTAGAAGTCTTCTGGTCCTTTCTACGGGGGCTCGGAATCGTGCCTCACAGTCACTTTCCGCTGGGATGTTGCATGGGGGTCAAATGGCCTCGAACGATGAGTTATTCTACGAGACAATTTCCGGGAGAACCCGAGTCTGACTCCGGAGAGGCTACAAAAATTACAGGAACTGATGTGTCAATCCGAACCGCCGAAATGGTACCCCTCAAACTTCTTCCATTGGTCATATCGTTAGTTATTTCTTCCTTTCTCATCCTGGGTACGTGCCCCTATGACAGGAGCTACACGTTACTGTTCAATGTCGGGCTAGATTTTTTTAGATCACATAATGGCATAGCCTCGAGACCGTGCTTGGTTATGATCAGGGATCGTCCCCGCATGGCATCGTCTGTAGAGTGCTTGTGTCATTCCCTTTGTTGAACATCAGTTTTGTTACACCGCCTACTAAATGCTCATGAGCAGCACTGGCATATGTATGTTTCAAATCACGCGGCCTTGATAATACGAAGCGCGATTCATTTAGTAAATTCACAGACGCCCGACAGAGATTATCCTCAGCGCCTTTCCCACGTGTTGAGTCCCAGTCAAAAATCGAGCCAACCTCATCCTTCCTGAGTCACCGCAATATGCCGGGTAGAAGACGCCGTAAGCGATCGTATGACACTGGATATCTGTGGGGATTTTTGGCTAGAATAAAACTCAAAAATAAGTTGAAAAGAGTATAAACTTTATTCATAATTTTCAATATAAAAATTTGGTAAAAATTCAGAAAAACTTCCTGATTTTATCTGATGATATGTTGTGACAAATCTAAGATATTTTTGACTCAACATATGCTTTAAATCTTATCTATACTTTTCTTGTGCAAAATGTTTGTAAAAACTGAAGGAAATCTGATCAAAACATTAATTTGATAGATTTTTTGCTAAAGTTGTAATAAGATTTTAGGGTAGACAAGCTAAGACAAAATTTAACGCATATTTTGAGTCAAAAATATCTTAGATTTATCACAAAATATCATCAGATAAAACTAGAAAGTTCTTGTGAATTTTTACCAAAATTTTATATTGAAAATTGTGAATAAAGTTTATACTCTTTTCAACTTATTTTCAAGTTTTATTGTAGC
>MLYV02000202.1:0-51410 GCA_001913855.2 Hermanssonia centrifuga
TCAAATGTTCTCAGCTATGTGACAGTGCTGTTATCAGAAATCCTCAAGTCAATATTGCAGTAGCGCTTGACCTGCCTGTGGGCATCACGCCGAGTGCGTACATACTTAAAAAAAATTAAAAAAAGAGTGCGTACATACTTACTGGATAACAATGCCGCTCTGGGACTGAGGCCGAACCCGATAGTAGCGCTGTGTCCGATAAGTTGAATATTGAATATTGAATGACAGTCGAAGTTTGATGGTGAAAGCTTTCGGCTCAACGCCAAACGGCCGGGATCGGTCAAAATAGCCAATATTTGATTGGACCTTCGCCCATGGAGGCCATTTATACCAGGTATAGGATCGGAGAAAGACCGCAATTTCGGCCAAATATCCACTCTTGGGATCGTAGGTCGGGCCTCCGGCGGGGTCAAAAAGGCGGGGCGCTTGATCGAACGTATAAGGCAATATGCCGGGGGCCTGTCAGTGATTTCGAGTCTCAATTCTCTTTTTTTTTGTTTTTTTTTTTTTTTTTGAGGAGCAAAAGAACGATGCAGCCCCCAATGGGAGCCCATACGTTCCGAACTATTTAAAGCGGGGGAGTTTCACCCCCGGCTAGGCTCACTCGCAGAGGAAATGCACTTAGGCACGTCTACTTTGAGCAGACAGTGTGGGGCTCGAAGCGCTTTCGTTACGACTGAGGTTTCACACTTGCGCATGTTATCTCAATCGCTCTGGCGGCTCTATACCCACTAAAACCCCTGGTAGACCTATCCAATCATCTGGAAGGTTTAGAGAGTCTTTGAGGACTCCATCCCATGTTCGTATCACCACTTTCCGCGGTAGCGCATGGTGTTCGTATCTTTTATTGGTCATGACTTGGTCGGTGATAAGTCTCTGTTGGATTTTGTTCCTCCATCAGCTGTGTATCTCATTTTTTGAGTGCTGGAAGTCTGCATCATCGCCGTGCCCGATAACACGGTCGCATCTTAGAACCCAGCATAGGTGAGCTGCTTCGGATACAATTATGCGGAATAGTCTATTATGTCCTGGTTTTCCCAGTTTCGTATTTGCACATCCGAGTACCGTTCCGATGGAAATGCGCGGGAAATCTGGGTGAGCTCGGTTCAGAGTCCAAAGTTGCTTAGTTAGATCCCATATTATCTTTTGACCTGGTACGTCACAGTCCGTTACTATATGTTCCATACTCTCTTCGACACTGCATTTCTGACATCTGGCCCTTTCTTCGCAGTGCGGTATTCTCACTTAGGAGAGACCTTGACAAGCAAGGTGACAACGTTACAACGTGGATTGCGTATAGCTACATATGTAGGTTCTTCACCCTCCAAAAGCCTCTCTGCTATGTGGATTAAATGGCCGAGATTTACTAGATGACTCGGACTCAGTCCCATGAGAAAAACAAACGAAAGGCTGTCGCACTTCTTCGTAGTTTCTAGCCGATGGCCTCATCAGAACTACCACATTGGCCCTTATTTCTTGTGGCAGGCGCATCAACAACGGTTCCTACTGCATTTCGTGAAGAAAACGTAGTAAGTTTCGAAACATTACAAGCGTGGAAGTTGAAACCGGCGAGCGTGGGAATTCCGCAATTAATGCTACTTGCATTCATTATGAGGTTACTCTAGACCATTGACAAGGCGCTCCAAGTTACCAGGAGATAGCACTTTGCGACGCCTTGACTCAGCACTTCACAAATCCCTACGATTCGTCTTAGTAAGGCGAGCTTGCAGTTGATATGCTTACTATGAATGAACGAAGACCAGAACTATCTGATCTTAACGTTTCCCAAGAGGTATAAAGTCTGTTGCAGTCTTAGCTGCGAACATTCGTCCTCTCCACCCATTCAAAACCCTACCTTCCAACTATCTGTTTAAACGATGTCGTCCTCCTTCCAAAACGTCCCAGCACAGAACGTGCCCTACTTCACACCAGCGCAAATCCCAGCATCGGGGACAGCCGTGCCTGATCCTGACGGGAAGCCCATCCCATCTCTTTTCAAGCCGATCAAGATTCGCGGGCTTGAGCTGCAAAATCGCATCGTGGTATGTCTCTTGCAAGTTGATTCCATTGGTTTCAATGTTTCTCATCCTTCTCTAGTTGGCCCCTTTGTGCCAATATTCCGGCAAGGACGGATTCCCAACGCCTTGGCACATGGCACACAGTACGTCATTCTAGCGATGAAAGTAGCAGAACGAGAACTCACATTCATTTAGTTGGAGGAATCGTGTCTCGCGGACCCGGCCTCTCATTCATTGAGGCGACTGCAGTGGTCCCAGAAGGCCGGATCACGCCCGAGGACTTGGGAATTTGGTCCGACGAACATATACCCGCCTTCGCTGAGCTTACCACCTTTGCGCACTCCCAAAACCAAAAGATTGCGATCCAGCTCGCACATGCTGGTCGCAAAGCATCGACCCTTGCTCCATGGCTGCCGCAAAACCAAATAGCAACGGAAGAGCTCGGCGGTTGGCCGGATGATGTCGTCGGTCCCAGTGCTATCGTCCACTCCGATGGCTTGGCCACTCCCAAGCAACTTACAAAGGAAGGCATCCGAGGGGTTGTACAGGCATTCGCAGATGCTGCGAGACGTGCTGTACAGGCTGGCTTCGATGTCATAGAGATTCACGGTGCACATGGCTTCCTTCTCCACTCCTTCATGAGCCCGGTGAGCAACCACCGGACCGATGAGTACGGAGGAAGTTGGGAAAACCGGACCAGGATCCTCATTGAGATCGTGGATGCGATCAGAAAAGTTGTTCCTGCGGATCTGCCGGTCTTCTATAGGTACGTCTGGTCGCATGTGCTCTGCTAGCTCTGGATATTCATACTCGGTGCCATGTCCAGAATCTCTGCAACTGATTTCCTTGAGACTTCACTGCCAGACACAGAGTCATGGAAGGTCTCGGACACCATTAAGCTGGCGCCTCTCTTAGCTGATCACGGCGTCGACCTGCTCGATGTTTCATCAGCCGGAAACCATCCTCTCCAGTCGCTGGGACCATTGAGGACCGTCGAAGCGTACCAATCTGATCTTTCCGCTGAGATCAAGGCTGCAGTGGGCGACAAGATCATCGTTGGCGCTGTCGGTGGAATAAACAACGGAAAATTGGCGCAGCGCATACTAGATGAGGGCAAGGCGGACGTAATCTTTGTCGGTCGGTTGTTCCAAAAGAACCCGGGCGCGGTGTGGCAGTTTGCGGAGGATTTAGGAGTCCGGATTACGGCTGCGCACCAGATAGAGTGGGCATTCTTCGGAAGAGGTGTTGGTCGTGCGAAAGCAAATTAGCGGGAATTGGATGAATTAGTTTACACGGTGTGCGGTAGAGGTATATACCGTTAATGACTGGTCTTTTTTCGTATTTCCTGTATCAGATAGAATAGACTTGGATAGGATAGGTGGAGTTTTACTTTGGCGGATTAATTCGATTTTACTGTCTCACATAATCAACTTGTCTCCCAAACCCCTGTCCTCGCTACTTCAAGTCAATGACCACCAATATTTTTGACATGAGCATACTACATGCAGAACGTTGGTACCAGCTTACAGTTAATATCTACTCTTAGTTTGTATCATTTCTGTGCTGCATAATTTCGAAAGCAGATGGCACGTATCTTAGACCTTTGGAATATGCGTCCTGTAACCCAACACAGGCTGCCGTAGACTAGGAACCTGGATGTTAGGGAGATTGACTTCTTTAGTCTTACTCCCTCTCCTCGCGCTAGTACCCCCAACATCCTCCTCAGCAACGCGGGACTCAGCGAGGGTGGGTAAGGACCATGGCACTCCGACGTCACACACACAGTGTTTCCCGTTGTATGTACGTGTTGTGGCGAAAGAGGCCCACTGGCAGTTCAGTCCCTCGCTTACTTTGACTTCGTTTTGGTCTTGGACGTCCTCCAGGTGTTGCGCTTCCTTTCGCTCTTGATCAGACCTGACCGAATAAACTGCTCTCAGGATAATCCCTTCATAGGCGTTGGCGTTGATTTGGGGATGCTGTAAATGACGGATGGCCGCGCACATGAAGTGCGTAGACGTCAGAGCGAGGTTTCTCAGATCCGCTGGTTGCTCGATTTCGACTATCATTTGATCAAGGATTTCCGGTGGGAGAGACAGAATGCCTGAATTGTTTGGTCTCTGGATAGTTTTATCCTCCGAGGGACGAGGATCAGCGGCTGGCACTGAGGACAGCAAGGAGTGAAAGAACTGAACGTCATCCTTCACTTGTAGGTTCCTCAGACGCACTAGGGTTGTGATGCCCGGGGTGTCACTGGAGGATGTTGCGAAGAACGATGGAAGGAACTGTAGGGCACCGGAGTGCCTCCATGATCCTCCCGCAGACTTGTCCACTCTGACGAGAACGCAGTGCAGTACAGAGAAAGCCACACCGAATACTATCCCTTGTGCTTCAGATTTGTTGGAAATCTCGTCAACAAGTCCGGATACAGCGGCTTCTAGATTTCTCTCATGCTGTAGATGAGTTGCAAGTGTAAGGCAGATGTGCCGGCGCATCCAGTAAAAGCTGTCAGGCTGCTTCCGTTCGACTGTGAGTGGATTATCGTCCGAAAACTTGAAGAGGTGGATGTGGATGGGAAGCAGGGCAATGCTGGCGAGGGACAAGCTCACTGCCACCGCGATGCCTGAAAGCTCCTCCCTACGTTCTGCTAGCATCACCTCCTGGGTTATGCTGCTAGCCCATACGCGCAAGCAAGCCGCGATATTAACTTCCGTTGCTCGAATGCAAACAACGTCTATCGGTGATGGCAATTCAGCAACACCTAATAAATCATGGGGCGAGATCGGAATAAATGCATTTGGTTGATTACGGAATGTCTGAAGAGATGAATCTTCGACTGGGGGTGGAAGAATTGAATTTGGGGTGAATTGATACTCTTCGGGAATTGTTTGAGAACACCTGCGATGACCATACGAATCGAGGTCGATACCCTCAAGGAAGATGTCCTGGGGAGGCATGTGGTCCAAATGGTACATAGGTATTGAATCGATGTGGAAGATCAACCTGTCCAAATCGAACTCGTACACCCATTCGATCATTATGTCGTTCGTTGGTTGTTCCCTAGTGATCAAGACGCCCGATGGCAGTCGTTTCTCTTCTTCGTAGGCGTCGAGCTTTCCATCTATAGCAAACAATTCTTCCCGCTCGGCAAGGAGCTCGTCGAGGGAGGCACGGTGAGCCTGCAGCCACTTCTGAAATTCTTCGGGATCCGTGGGGATAGAGGACAAAAGTTCAACACCAAGCCCCTCGGGATACGAATCGTAAGGGTTATAGTAGACAAAGTACCACCGTTTGTGCCTGTACACTTTGTATCCACGAGTGCCCATCTTGCGAAAACGAACTACTTCGATGATATGTCTCGCCGGGGAGGACTAATCTAGAAGAAGTAAGCAACGATCTTGAGGAGAACCGTGGAGAACAAAAGTAGACAAACCTGACCAACGTTAGTGCGCAATACACTGAAAGCCCAGCTGTGTGTCTGTCACAGTGTGGCGAGCAACCTGAACGTTGAGAACGAAGTCAGTCCGCCATACGTGCGAACAACTTGGAACCCCGGTTTGATCTGTGAGTCATGTCCCGTTTTGGAAGGTCGTCAACTTCAAAGGGTAGACTCAACTTGAAGCTTGGTGGGCAGCGGCCAATGGTCTTGATAGCTCCATCGATTTCCTAGAGTTTTAGGCCTCGTGTGCAGCAATGAATTTTCATGCTTGCTCAGGACGAGACATCATAAATAACGTAGTGAAATTGACCTACTCGAAGGCTCGGACTAAGTGATAGCACTTCAAGTTTGCCGCCTCTTGACTGAGCGATTTCGTCTCACAAATCCCCAGGATCAGTCTGAGTAAGGCAAGCCTAGAGTTGATATGCTTACTATGGTTCTCTATGAAGGAATGCAATTCACCTGGAGTATGATTGACTGGCAATCGTCGACGGTTGGTTCGGTTGGTATTAGTGTTTCACATAATCAATTTGAACAGACTCTCGCGGCCAAGCTTGAACGTTTTCAGAAAGCTGGATGCAGCCTGAGAGTTTGTAATAGCTTGCTGGCCGTCGCGCGAATCGAACACTCGCACTAACCACGAGACTAGGCTGGTCGCGGCTTCTTGCGGCGCTTCTGCAGCCGTACAAGTCATGGTCCACTCACTGCACTCAGGCTGAAGTACTGACATCTGGATAATAGAGCTGGCGTAGATGATTAATTCTCGAAAGGCGACCCAAGCCAATTTATCACTGGAATGATCCCGTCCGTATGCCTAACGCACATGTCAAACTTTATCAGCGTTTATACTCGAAACAAGCTTCCGCAGGCATGATCAACGAGTTAAGGATTGGGCCTTACTAGAACACAACTGTAATGTATGCAATCTGGAACGCGACATGGTCTCCTCGCGGACGCCTCACCCTGTGATCTCATTACCTGGTAGAACCATAGGCGGTCCATGCTAAGAGAAGCATACTAGCAGTTGGACTTGCCTCGTTACTTTTGTGAGTACTACATCGGAATCACTATCTACGTGGTGATGCGTCTTGATTCTTCCGTCATAGGCCACGAATTTTGTGCGAATGTCCAACATTTGCAACATACTATAGAACCTCGCAAGGGCCTCCCTATCCCTCAGCTGCTCATTGACTGTGTCAAGGAATCGGCATTCGTGAGTGTGGTAGCTTCGTTGAATGCTCGGTTGAACTGAGGCGTGCAGCTGATCTTATTTCAGAACAAGAAGCTTGAGGCGTGGATCTCAATAGAAGCGGAAGGTATTCTGAATTTCTTGCACGCGTTATGTGTTCTGTCCAAGGGTCCTACGCCAGGTAGTCAGCCTTTCGTGCGTAAACGTGGTGTGAGCCTTGCCTAATATTCCTGTGGGTGTCGATCAGGGGATACAGGAGCCACTCCGCCACGCCACAAAGTTTGCGGGCCGAACAGTATTTGGGTTTAATACAGGTGCTAGTTGCTGGACTGTCGCAGCACGCATGCATTTTTGCGCGAACAACTTCAAACAGTCTTTCACCGCTGATGTCGTCTACCTTCCCGGATTATCTTATATATGCGGACGCTTCTCGCCTGGACTACGCCCAACCCCCCTCAGTTTTTGTAAAATTTGCGTATCCGTTCGAGATGCTCGAGCATGAAACAGCGAATGACGGTTGCAATAGAGCTACCGACATTCATTTGGTATGTTCTCTGCCTCCTTGCCTTGATCAATTCCGCTGAGTATCGTCGTTTCCCACATCATAGACCGAGGTACAAGTCCCATCCGTATCCGGCCACTCTGCGGATATAACAGAAAATAAGCAGGAGGAGCTAAGCAGAACAGAAGCAGAGGTAGGTGCCCTATTGCGCTGTACTACATGCCAGTGTAGATCAGTTTCGGTTAGTGTTCTCTTCAGTATGGAACTCAACATCTTGCTTATTGTCATTTCTCAACAGTCCGCTACTATCTCCCACGATTCACATCCTGAGGTCTCCCTGAATGGCGATGGTCATGTAAGATTTCGCACTCATATCCCCAGTGGCCATAGCTTAGCTTATCAACAGGAGAAGGAAGCCATTATCAATTGGAATCAGATGCTCAAAGCTATGAAGGACGAGGATCGGGACCTTCTAGAACGTCTCAGAGACGAGCTGAACAATCTCTTGATTTTTGTAAGTAAATCATCCCATCAAATTCTTCCAAATGCTTAACCAACGCGATGACAAGGCTGGCTTATTTTCAGCAGTTGTGACGGCATTCACAGTAGAATCCTACTCCTGGCTCGGAAACGTCCCTCAATCTCAAGGAAGATTTGCGGAGCTTCGGAAGGAGACCACGCGCCAACCGCTTCTCGATGCGACCCCGACCCCCGCAGGCTCAATCCCGTTGGTATTCTCATCGCACCAATCCTCAACAGTGCCTGTAGCCGTGACGATCAATACACTCTGGGTCATAAGCCTCACTCTGAGCCTTATATCCGCATTCTTTGCTATAACCGCGCAGCAATGGCTTCGACATACTCCTCTACCGTCAGACCTTGGCATGATGTCAGTGCAGAAGCTTATTGCTCTGCGGCAGCTTCGACACAACGGATTGCGCAATTGGCGAGTGGCAGGCCTAGTCAACCTATTGCCAATCGTTCTACAAGCTGCAGTAGTGCTATTCCTGGTCGGCCTCCTGTACCTCTTTCGAGAACTTGACCGCAGAGTGTACCTGCCGCTCTTGGTATTACTCGATATCACAGTGCCAATACTAGTGGGCGTCGAACTCCTTCCGTTTGTTTTCATACACTGTCCATACAAATCCCCCTTCATTCCGATCCTAGTGACCTTATGCCGAACAATATTGGCGTATTGTGGGATTGGAGCCATAAGCTTGCTCACGCTTTCCTCCGTGGTCTTTCGCATCTCGATTGCACCATTGCGGTTTTTCCTTCCGGGAACGCTCTCATGGTATATCACCGCTGTCAGCCAGCACGTATCATTTTACAGCACATGCACATTCATGTTTACCCACCTTGCCATCAAGCAATACTTCTGGAGTCATCTCGAGGGCGGAACGTATAACATGTTCTGGTTGCGGAGGGAGCTACTTGAAGTGCCAGACAAAGACGTTTCTGCAGTCCGGTGGGCATTGTCAAGAGGGTGGTCAGCGGTGCAATTCAAGGACTATATCCAGGGATTCTCTCGACGTGAACGCACCCTACATGCACTCCATTGCTTATGTGTCGATCTGCGCCTCCCATTTCGTTTCCTAAGGCCATACAGTATCTTCTGCCCTGTGGATCCGAGGTTGTTGAAGAGGGTAGATCTTGAAGTCTCAAAGAGGAATGCAAGCATTCTACTCGATAGCCTGACTCAGGCGTGGCATCGCAGCGACGACGCGGTCAACCCTCAACCATTCTTCGACCCATACCTACCGTCCCTCCTAGTATTACTACATGCTATGCAAAAGCACCTCAATCGATCCTTCCAGATTGAATTCACGCAATTATTGATGAACATTCGGGATGATCTCCCGGAGCCAAAGTTGTCACAAGTGACCTTCAGCGAGAAGCTCCTCACGCTGTTCCGTCCTTCGGGAAATCTCGTAGCGATTGTCTTGATCTACGAATGTTGTATATGTGGTGGATATCCTATGCAACGCGAAGGTATGCAGTTTGGAATCCTAAATATCATTTGTTTACTTAAAGATTGGTTGCAGATGCCACCCGGGCTCTTACTTGGGCAACCCAGCCTCTAAAAGCCTTCTCTCGCTTGAGCACGTTGAACAAAGGACTTTTCCGCATGCCAAGGTTGGAGCGTACCCTGGGCTCAAGCGCCGTCGCGCTCTTCGCTCTAACAAAGTATCCGTCTCTGCTTTCGATGGAAGAAACTGGCCAACTGTTTGACTTTCTCGGTCAGTTTCTACGGTGGCAAAAGCCAAATATACAAAATATGGGTCGCTTGTGCTACCATGGGCCTGAGGATAGTGTGGCCTTCGTCATCTCCCTTAGAGCAGTGGTGACAATCTGCGAGTGTCTCTCTGCTCTTGCCAACCACGGACATATATCCGATAGCGAAGCTGCGCGCCAGTTGCTACAAGAACTCGAAGAACTATGCAAGGGACAAATTGCCCTCGCAGCGGCATGGACCCACCTACAGAACTTCCCAACTATGTCACGTCCCCACAGTGCTCATGCTGTGAGACAGGATGTCGCAATGCTTTCTCTGGCGTAGATTATATATTTGAATTGCTAACAATATTAACATATCGACAATTTTTGAACTACTAGCACGGATTTCTTCCTTTTAAGAGATTTATTATATCAACATAGATATGCTCGCTTACTGGTTTGACATCTGACAAGCCTAGGCAGGTGCATTGCTGGATATTAAACAGAGGTGGAAGGCGACCCTGCTACTTGTAAGTTGTACACGTTCTCGAATTCAGAATGGATCCAAGAATGAGTTCATAATACGCCGTCCGCTAGCCCTCCTATATAGCCCGAATATGAACAGATGACCAGGACGGCTTCGATGCAGCCATCCTGCCGATCTCCTTGTGTCTGTGGCAAGATATGGCCCTGAAGTCACAGTACTTGGCGTTGGTTCCTCGGCAGAGTAGGGAGACGGCAACCCGTGAGATCCTGCTATAAACCGTCGGATAACTTACGCTCGCAACGCCCTCCGCTACACTCAAGCACAATAGGTCTTCAGTTTCAAGCTTCAGGGATAATATTAATATTGGTTCATTAATACGCACTACCTTCGCAGTCAGGTTAGCTAGTGAAACCTGCGACCAAAACAGGGATCATACCTGCGAACGTAACACTTCTTCCGTGAATACCATGACATTTGAATGGTAAAAAATATGAGCCACAGGCACACAATTCCGAGTGTCATTACAGGAACAATACATATCAAAGATGAATCCGTCTACTCAGTAATTACCGCCATTGACCTAAGGCAACTTCATGTCAACGCGAGCACTCTAAACCTTTAGAATAGACTTACCTTATCCTTGAGCTGAGAAACAAACTGCTGGTAGCTTGGCAAAACGTCTGAACGATCTTGGATCAAACAGCTGAGTGCCCATAGCCTCAAGGCTGGCTCTCCGTCCTCCTTTACAATGTATACATGGGGCCAGTAAGAACCACGACGCATCTCCCTGATCTTCTGGACAATTGCATTCACGCGCTGATTGAAGGGGTTATCCAGCACCGGAAGAGTGGTCTGTGATATTATGTATAGTTAGAATAGGTGACCACGCGAGACCAATCAAGAGCATTACCTTGCCACCACGCAAGACTTCGTAGCTTGGCAGGTTGAAAACGTCGATGATGAGCTGAGGAACAGAATCCCGGCCGACCCAGAGGAAGATGGTCTGTCCGTCCTCTATGAGATACAACCCATGCCTCTCTAATCTTTCGGATGTGAGAGGGAGAGGAGGAGGTAAGATCACTCCTTGCTCGCCAACTGTCCCACACTGAATAGGAGAAAGTCGTTAGCAAATGTCCGTGATTTAGTAGTTTTGAGATCAACCTACCTCAGGGGGCATGCTGTGAAGCGAATAGAAGGTGGGATGAAGGTATGGTATGAGAAGCTGGGACGGCAAGGATGTCAGGAGCGCTTGAGCATAGGCTCGCAGATCAGGAGGGATCTGCGCGCTCTGTCTAATGCCGACCTGATGAATGATCGTCAGCCACTGAAATTCACAAAAGTGAAGACAGATAGAGTAATTTACGTTTTTCAATAGACCGAGTATTAACACCGGAAGCATCTTGAGGTTCTCTGAGATAGCAAGTTGTGCACTGGCACCCGCACCTGCAGCGGTCATGCTAGCTTTGTATGCGGTCAATATTTCCACCATCTTGTTGAATAGTGCATCCCTGCTGTCTTCCAATTTGTGTGTGATGCAGCGCTCAACGGCTTTGTTCGCAAGCAAAGTACCAATGGCAATCTGATCAGCAGAAGCAAAGACCTCCGAGAGGTTGCTCGTGGTAGGAAGAGCTGTCGTGATGACGCGAATGCGACGTTCACCTATAATAAAGAGATCAGTGCGGTCCAAAGATATGCTGGGAAGGAGGACCGACCGTAGCAAGTAGTATGAAGAACAGCAGTTTGGAAGACAACAAACGGAGCGGTGATGGTATCTTCGATCTGTACCTCAATAGCATACGAAAGATCCTGAGGAACAGCAGGCATGGCCAGCAGATCCGTCGATCTGACGAAGAAATTTCCGTGGAACGACGACATCCGAAGATCTGGTATTCGAAGTTAAGAATGTCATGCTCACTATTTCTTAGAGATATTGACTTACTTTTCGAGGCCCGCACACGCATCACTGCCTCGAGCATGATGGGCTGAGCCAACACCGAACCAAACTCGTGAGCGAACTTGATAGCATCTTCGGTACGTGCATTGAATGCGGGGTAGAAGAACGTCTGTCCAGCGGTATAGTGAGGGAGGCACGCTACATATGCGTTATCAATCCGTTACTTTAACGACAACGGGAAACCAACTCACCTAACGTGGCGACATCCTGATATGCAGAGCTAAAGAGGAACATATCCACAGAGACCTGCGCCCGTGAACACTCGATGGCAAACGTCTTATAGAAGGGGGATGCAGCTTGAAGTAGAGCGGATTCCTGTGGAAAGTATAACATGTTAACTTCATGAGTTACTGGGCTATATTCAATACCCACCTTAGAGGTACCCAGTACCTTGGGGTCTTCTCTGTTCTTCAAAGCACCGGACCCAACAGATGGCAGGCTGGAGGACAGCACGATGATTTTGCCACCGATCGGCGCCTAGAAATAATATTGAGCGAGCGCATATAGTCTAGTAGTTCGGCAATCATACCATGAGCTGGAAGCCGGCCTGTAAAGCGGGACCCAGTGCACTACCGATAATATGATTTTCCTGGAACATGTCGCCAAGACGTCCGAGGAGTGCTTCCAAAGATGCACGAGACTCAGAGAGATTAACGAGTAGATCGGTTGGCTTTGGAAGAAAGACATCGTCGATATCGGAGACAACCAACATGGCGGAATCTGTGGTTCCGGACTGAAGAGACAGATCAGCATACAGCACTAAAATATACAAGGACCATACTCACAGGCATCGAGAAAAAGTACATCGAAACATCGAAAGCGATAATGGCAACTTTAGTTCTACCGTTCTCGTCAGGTATCCGGTCCAAATTCTCGAGGATGGTACGAGTAGCAGTAGCAACCATGCCAGATTGGATGGCGCTGTGACTGACATCGATGAGGAATACATATACAGCGGGCTGTGGTGGTCGGACCATATATTCAGTCGGTGCAACAAACTCGACGACACCGTGGTTCAGCTCTGCACGCGCCCATCTATCACCAGGCTGGTTTCTGACTTGATCCCAGTCGAACAGTTGCGGAACTTCGTTAGATAGTGAACACATGCAACAACGCCAGCTAGCAATAACCATCAGAGACTGTAGTCCGTACGAGAAAAGAGATTATTCACCGATTGCCACCATCTATGAACTGCACATATGGATTGATGTAAGTCCTGCACCGTCTGCACCGTGCAATCACCGTGTCGGTCACCACCGGCACGGGCTCGTCGCCGTCCTTCAATGTACGGTAGGGAGTAATCACCAAACCCAATGGAATGTTAGTCTTCTTAAGAAGAGAATTTGTGGTTGGAATGGCATTGAGCGTGCACCGTTGGTAGGATGCATCCGCGTTGGCTAAAGGAGATGGCGATACGCATGCATTAGGAGGTAAGCATATTTCAGGCGGTGGGCGATGTAGCTCGTTTGAATCCGGCGGAGAGGTGAGCAGGTTCGTGGTATACAAACGAAGTCCCCTCTGTCCCACGTTCATCTGCCCAAATTGGTCGGCAAGAGCACCCATCTGAGCTTGCGGTTGTTGACCGTAGGTCGGCTGTTGAGGAGCGTTTATGTAATCTGGCTCTGCTGGAGCACCACCGTAATAGGGTGGTTGACCACCTTGTACTTGCTGTTGTTGGAACTGATTTTCCGCGGCAAGGCCGGGAGTGAACAACTGAGTAGGCTGTGGTTGAACTGCCGCTGCTCCGCCGTATGAGGGAGCGCTGAGACCATCCGCCGCACCATAATAGGCTTGCGTCTGCCCAGCAGCATACTGGCGACGTTTGGTGTGCGCCTGAGTTGGAGGAGGAGAAACAGAAGGTGCAAGGGACGGATCAGGCGACCCGACTGGAGGTTCCCATTGAGTGCGTCCAGTCGTACTTTCTGCATTATAGATGTCAATATAGGAAGACTGAAGTTCGAGATTTAGTCCTGACCGATGAAGAGATATCTTTGGTGGGTCGCGTCCCTGTATCAAGGTCATCGCCATGCCCTGTGACGGATACAGCTGAGGACTTACCACTCAGCACTCCAGCCAGGAGGTAATTGTTGTGAAGGTGAAGCCATCTCCAGTTATACACCAAGTTTGACCTTAAGAACTATCCTTCAAAGGACTGGGAGTAATGTACCGCGTTCAGGTTCCACGTCACCGCAACCTGTTCTACTGCTCCTGCCTGTTTCGATGGTCTCCGTTAACACGTATTCAAAAGCGTGCGAGCGTATAGTCACGACAGAACAAAGCGTACACGTACGGTCGCAGAGCTCTTTACGTGGACTTTTGGATGGAGGTTTCGAGTTGCAACTGCCAGACAGGTGCAGTGCAGTTCCTGATGCTCAATAAGCGCCGAAATCCGTCAAGCCACGTGGGAGAACGTCTCTGGTCCGTTGGTGAGGAGTACAGCGATGTTGACCGCAGTAACACTACCAGGGAGGAATCGTTCACAACGGAGAAAAACACAGGCGTCCTCATACCCACCATAACTACTGTAATTTTTAATGCTGCTGCAGCGCTACTCTCAGAGTTCCGAGTCTTTCGTGAGTTTGTTGCTAGTGCGAGCGAGGTCGGAGCGCACTGCAGTTTGCAATGACTCAACTATGACCTGCTAAAATCTTATGGAATGTCTATTTCCCTGAATGTGAAATTCTGTGTTCGTTCCGCAGGGTTTTACAAGTCACAAGCTAGATCTCTTGGGCCAATTTGTCCGTTGCATATTTATCCGCGGATTCTCCGTAAGGCATTCGCAGTGTTTGGTGCGCCATTACCGAGGTAAAGATCTTTCCTTCTCAGCGACAGTCGAACGCCATAGGACTCATGACTTCGACCTGAGAACGCACACTCACCGCCAAGAAACTCAGGTATATAACCGGCAAGTTCACACATGTGAATCACAGTATTCAATTTGTCTCCTGCCTTCAAGTTCCACCATGTCTCGCACTGAACTGGTTACTGTTGATGCGACTGGTCCCCACACCTCCAGTTCGATGTCCATTCGCGCACATTCTCCCAATCCCCCCGAACCAACTTCTTCGCAACGAAGAAGCTTTGATAAAGGTGATGAGATTGAGCTAGGCGAAATCAACAATCTCAAGACTGGCAGTCAGCGCTCGAACACCCCAACAGCTACCCCTTCGAATAAAATACCTCGATGGACTGCACATATACAATTCGCCACAATGTGTTGGACCCTCTTCCTGGCTGGTTGGAATGATGGCACAACAGGACCGCTTCTCCCTAGAATCCAATCGAATTACCATGTCAGTGTGCAATTCATATCGGTATGTTTACATGGAGGCTCATGAAGTGGTCAGGTTGGATACTTTGTGGTTTCTTTAATTTTTGTCTGCAATTGCGTGGTAAGTCTGTTAACAATGTTGCTTTGCTAGGGTATATCTCACGCCCTACCGGGCCTAGGGTTTTGTGGTCGCCGCTTTGGCGAATGTCCACCTCACCGATAGATTCGGGTTTGGAAAGGTTCGCCCTTTGATGTCTTTACAATGATGCAGGAACTCAAATTATATCTAGGTTATGGTGTTGGGTAACTACCCAATTTTCTCGAAACAACAATGAGATTCGGCTTACACGTGGCCTTTAAGGTTCCATAGCCCAAGTAATTGGATACGCTATTGAAGCACCTGCACCACCATTTCCCGTTTTTGTACTTGGTTATGCGATAAATGGCTTTGGTATGGGCCTGCAGGTAATACATTCGCTACCACTAGTAATTCTTCTAACACTCATCGCCGCTCCGCAATTACGACAGGATGCTGGCGCAAATGGATTCGTCGCCAGCCTAAAGAACGATGCGGCTACCAAGATGGGAGTATTGCACGCAGTATATGGTTGGAATCTTGTAGGATGTTTCAACTAGAGAACACGAGCTGACCCGCAGTCCAATCCTGTCAGGCTTTGGTGCTCTTTGCGCACCCCTATCCGCGACTTCATTCGCACTACTGGAACGATGGTCTTTTCAGTATCTAGTTTCCCTTGGCATATCATTGTCAAACACAATTCTTCTTATTGCAGTTTTCCGCTTTAAGACACAAGACGGTGTGTTCTCCGTATATCTACCTATTGCTTTGTCCTCAAGAACCTTGGTATGAAGAATGCCTTACTGAGATCGGCCAAGCACCTGAGCACAGAGATTCCAGCCAGGAGGACAGCAAATATCGTCAAATATTCAGGCTCCGAGAAGTCCACTTATTGGCGTTCTTCATCTTGATCTATGTTGGCGTAGAAGTGACGATTGGAGGCAAGTACCTGCGAAACAAATGCTTGCAGCGATGGCTGATCAAGAAGTACGGGTTTCGTAGGTTGGACCGTGACATATATACGAACTGTCCGAGGCGGTGGACCTTCATCTGGATACGTGTCTTCAGGGTTCTTTGGCGGTAAGCCACATCATATCTAGATCTCAGTGTGTACAAATCCCATTGGTTTCCGACAGGTCTCACAATCGGTCGGGTGGCGCTTCTCTGGGTCAACAAGAAGGTCAGACATCATCGTGTTACTTCTAGTATTTATATTTATAATATTCCCTCCTTTAAACAGATCGGCGAGCGTCGTGCGATTTTCTTATACGCCATTCTCGCAATAGCGCATGTCCTTCCACCATAGTAACTTTTATTCACATATTGACGGTATATTTAGGCTGGAACTCATTTTTTGGCTTGTGCCCTCCCTTATCGGCGGAGCGGTGGCCGTGTCATTGATTGGGGTGCTCTTAGGGCCGATATATCCCATTGTCATGAACCACTCTGCTAGGATCCTCCCACATTGGCTTTTGACCGGATGTATCGGATGGATTGCTGGTTTCGGTCAAGCAGGATCTGCACTTATACCTTTCCTCACAGGTGCTATTGCATCAAGGGAAGGTATCAAAGCTTTGCAGCCTTTGTGCGTTCTACGTCTACTCTGCGTTTTGATATGTCTAACCAACCGTTTTACCAGGATGGTTGCGATGTTGAGTTTTATGCTCTGTATCTGGATCATTGTGCCAAACACTTCCCGTCGCGTGGATTGAGGAGTAACGAAGAATTCAAATTGGAGCCGAGTCGCAGTAATCTACTGCTTTGGCAAATCAGTATGAGAGGCAACTTATTACAATGCCGTCATAATTCCGTGCTATAACCCCGCATACTACTGGCAGGGCAATATTACATCTCCAAATAAATCATCTCAATTCAACTTCATATCCTTCTACTCAGTGAGGACCTCGCAGCGACCCCTGGCGAACTAAAGCGTCCTCACTTCTGACTCTGACTGTTTTTGGTCGCAATTTAAATTCTTAACCACTTACTTAGCCTACTTAATAATTATATATGGGTTATTGTCCGGAATTATCGAGAATTCTGGACATGGAGATCGGCACGATCTTCCCGCCCACACAGTCCCCACCGTTTCCTGCTCTACAAATTGTCGTGACTCGCCTTGCAGTTGAATAAAGGCCACAAAGAGGCCGCAATCTGTGCACGCCGTGACTCCAACTCGTCGCGCGGTGTCGACCTCTGTCCTGCTCTCAAAGCCCCAAGCTCGACATTCAAGTTTCTCAGACCCCTCCGCTTCCTATGGCTCCGGCCCTTGACCATGTTGACGACGAAATGCACGAGTTGAACCAAGAAGCCGACTACTTGGACCAGTCTGTCACTGTGGGTCCGAACGGGGTGAACGGGAACCACGACACAGGACGGCGTGGCAGCGTTGGCGATAAAGACGCACAGACTCAAGTCATCGACTCACTCCGTTCCCAAGTCCAGGATCTCTTCTCCCAGGTGTCCCAGCTGAACAATAAGTTGGTCTGCTCTTATGACCGTGTCTCAAATCTCGAAGATGAAATACACGTCACCTCAGCTGACCTTCGCACTGCCAACCTCAAGGTCTCCCATCTCGAGCTAGAACGAACCCAGCACCTCTCTGCGCTGAGCACCGGTCTCCTTGTGGAGAAATCCAATGTTACGTCGGAACTCACTCGCCTGATGGAGAAGGCCACGGAGGAAGCAGCCAGGGCAGGAGAGGCGGAGAGTGCTCGTAATGCGATCGAGAAGGAATTGGATGACCTCAGCGCAAACTTATTCGATCAAGCAAACACCATGGTCGCTGAGGCGCGGTTCGCGAGAGCAGTGAGCGAACGAAAGGTTGAGGAGACCGAGCGGGCGTTGAAGGGGGTCGAGGAGATAGTAGGCATGCTGCAGACACAGATGCAGGCACTGCAAGAAGATAAAGAACAGGCAGACCGTAAGGTCGAAGAGATGCGTATAATCATGGGCAAAGGCAAATGGGCCGAACGCATAGCAGGACCCAGTCCTTCATCTCAGCCGCGACTGCTCTCTTTGCATCTGCCTTACCTCGAGTTCGTCCAACTCATTGGCCACCTGCGGACCATTCGCCCTGCAACTCAACATCCTCCTGCAATGTCTACTCTACTGCCCCTGCCATTCCTTGCAAGACTTATAACGGAAGATTCGTAGGTCATCTTGTACAATCTGTGACGAATTTTGATTTACTCCGCCTATAGTGATCCAACTGTCCGTTTGGATCTTGCTCCTTCTCTGAATTGGCTTACTCGCCGTTCAGTTATCTCAGCAATTCACAGTGGACAGTTAACTGTGGAGCCTATGTCAACTACTATGCTATTGGAGGAGCTGGCGCCTCCATTGATACCCGGACATACCCATAATACCCATGTGGCTTGCGCTCTTTGTGGTGCTAGCATTCTCGACAACCCGTCTACTCCTACAAGAATTCCTCCTCTTCCTCACTCTCCGAGCCGATTGACCTCTCAGAGTAAGTCGTCTTGGGGTCCTTCTTTCCTGAAGACTTCTCTCGTACAGACGATATCCTCTGCACCCTTTGCGAATCATTCTCGCCCGGCTACGCCAACTCTGCCCAATGAACCACCAACACAGGTCTACATATTTAGGCTGGAAGCTACGTCTTCATCAGGTTTGCCCGTATCATTACCGCTCTCCTCGCAGCAGCCAGGGAGCCAGAACAGGCCAACAACAATCTATCCATTGTGCGCCAATGGATGGTGTTTAGCAAGACTTCGCACTACTTGCTCACTTTGGGCATTCATTAGGACAGGCATCGTGGAGCGGGTCTGGGAAGAAGAGACATACAGGCCACCTTCACCCAAGTTGATCATCAGCTCCGGTGGACGCGAGTCTGATACCTCCGCAGTGCCCGCAGATGCGAGACCGAGTCTTATACCGAAGCGGTCCCAGATGGGGATCAAGGCACTATGGGGATCGATGTCGCGTTCATTGAGCAATACTCCTAAAGCAGAATCGGAGAAAGCAGAAGTGGATGCTTCAAATGATGCTTCGAAATCTCCTCCGCCTGTACCTCCTAGGCGGCTACCGCCCCCACCGCCTCAGCATCCACCCTTACCCCCTTCGCCTACCACACGAGTTCCTGGTCCACCTCCTCTACCTAAGCGTAACAGGGAGCGAGCTTCTAGCTCACTCAGTACTGAGGCAAATGCAGAATCGAAGAGTGATAGTGTCGAAGGAACGGGTCAACCGAGCGAAAGTACTGGGACACCAGCCCAATCCTTGGTGCCGGTAGTGGAGGACAATCGCGAAGAATTCACAACTCCCACCGAAGAAATCTCACAGTCAAGCATGTCTCGTTCTTCGTCCCCGACCACTGTTCCGCTTCCTCCGTCCGAGCCCTCTACTCCATTGCAACCTGCAACCCAGGTGCCTTCAGAAAGTGTGGCTGCTGGAGCTGCTGGAGAAACAACTCGAGTTGCGACTCCTCCACCCATCCAATTGCAGCCAGAGGGGTCACGTCCTACAAGTCCTGCTCCTCCCCCTTTACCTCGTAGAGCTGCGGCTAGGGTGCGACCATCGTCTATTGTTGTGCCCTCTGCCCCTGCTTCGCAGGCTGTTGCTCAGTCACAAGAAGACAAGAGTGAGGCTGAACCAGTTGGGGCGATGCGAGAGGAGGCCCTTGAGTCTACAAACGAGTCTACGCTGTCTGCTCCTGTTGAGACAGCCGCGGAGCAGCACGACGAAACAAAGTCTACTCTCTCTGCTGAGCCAGGTCCGGATTCACACGAGATTCTATCAACGAGTTCACCAGGGGAATTATCAGATTCTGAACATGTTGAAACAGAGGCTCATTTGGAGGATGTAGGATCTAGAGTTCAGGCACCACTTGATGACGAAAAAGTCTCAGAAGAACCAGGTGCCTATGTCACCGATTCAACTTGGGAAGAGCGTACCTGGAAGGAATTGGTAAAGCTTCGACAAGATATGTTCTGGGCGAGAGTGGGCGGTGTCCGGTGATGAGGATGGTACTCTGGCATATATATACAAAGGGTCAGTTGGCTATCACATATTTACTTTAATTGACGCAGCTACAGGCTTGGATGCTATAATATAAAACTATATTACAGTGCACTAGTACTCTCCTCTGTGTCTTCGACGAAACATCTAGTTGCTCCTGACTCAAGCAAGCTGCGCTTCATTCGCCTGATAGGATGATCACCAGATCAAACTTGGTACCGCTGGCAGATGACTGCTCCACGAGCCTCCACCTCGATCTTTCCGCTCCACTTGCATTTGTATTCGTATGTGCCAAGCGGCGAATCCTTGTTGATGCTCGTCATTATGGAGTACGGGGATGTAGGCGCCACGAATGCTATTATTCCTATATAACGCGTGGAGAGGGGCAGTCAAACAAGCTCACCAAACGAAATAACCTCACGACATTCACGACACACATTTGTTAATACCCTAAACCATTACCGAATCTTCTACACAACAATGCCTCTCTTCGGACAGGTAAATGCTTCTCACCTTGCAATATTTGCATGCACTGAAATTTGCATGAACCCCAGAAACACGCAGCAGGACAGGGCACTGCGGGATACGGAAACCAAGCACCCGTTGGTGCTAATACCGCCAACAATGCGCGCACAGACCCAATGTTAGCCGGTGGAGGAAATCCCGCGATGGGCTCTGCCATGCCAGGCTCGGGTGCGGGTGCGGGTGCGGGTGGCCATGGTCATCACCATACTGCCGCTGGAGCTGGCGGCCACCAGCAGGGTATGAATAACAACTTTCCTTCAGGCGGTCACAACAACAACCAGGTCAGTAGCTACGATATGTGCCTAAATAGGAGCGATACTGACTTTGATATGCAGGGGAATGTGGACCCCTACGCCAACACAGTCAATAATAACCAAGTTACGCCTGTGAATCACTTCAGCAGCGGCCAGCAAAGTGGTACGGGAAGCAGCGTCACGGGGAAGGTCGAGCGAGCGATTGGTACGCTAGTCTGCAGCCAATCGCTAAAGGCGAAAGGCATCGAGAAGGAGCGAGAAGCACAGGCGAAGCATTCTCAGAGCGTTGAATTGGCCGAAGCCGAACGGCTCGAGCAAGAGGCTCTGGCACGACGTGGGAGGGCTGTCGGATTCGGTGAGGAATACTGTTGCTCTGTATCGCAATCGTTGCTAATAATGCTCTATTCAGGGGCACATCCCGCGAACAATGCTCTCGGGGGTTCTGCTCAGGCTCAAGAATATGGGGGGAACTTTGGACAAGCTGGTGCAGCCGGCACTGGTACATCCGGTGCAAATAGTGCGGCACCTATGAACAGAGGAGGTCTCATGTAAATCTGATTATCGTCTCATCTCGTTTTCTTGGATTATATACTGTAACATGAATTCTTACCTAGGATAATGCTGTATTATGAGCTTGGATTATTGCATTGGGTCACCATTTATACTTGCGACAATTCGCAGTGCATACATAGTAGAATTTTCACCAGCTCAAACGCCGGAAACTTGCGAGAATTAGAAGTCTAGACTTCTCGTAGAATGAACGGTCCGGACTTGCCGTGCTGACTGTGTTGCAGTAACGCCTCAAGCGCTCATGGGACGGACCTGACAAGCGTCGGCCAACTCTAAAGCCTGCAGGTGCTGGCGACACACTCGACCGCAACCAAGAGTACGTATATATTACTGTAAATCATAGTATGTTACCCATCTCATATCAGGTTCTATCTTGATACTCCTCGATTATCCTTATGTTTTACGTAAATAGAGTGCAAATATTGTCACGCAGAAGAGCGCTACTACTCAATACTATGTAGCGTGGTCAACCTTCTGATCAATGCAGGAGGCATGCCGAAGAATGCCGGAGGAAATTCTTGCCCTTGAGTCATTTGACTGCAGCCTAGACGATAAGCCAGCCCGGCACAACTTCTTTGGGCCTTCAAAATGCGGTTTCAAAAACCGTCATGCATCTCGAACTCCCCGAGTATCCAACTCTCCTCTTTCTTGACGACGGCCTACCCCAGCCATGGCCCAGAGAAATGCGGACGAACCTCTAGACTATGATACCTCTACGGTTGTTTCTCTTGCAATTACCGAGGAACGAACGAACACTCACTCTATGCAAATAACGGAAAGCGACGAAAAGGTTGTGGACAACGTTACGCCAACAAAAGAAGAGCCACCACAAGGAATCACCGACCAGACTCACTTTCTACCTACCAGGCAGGTCATCACGGTATTTCTCGGGTTGTCTGTTGCACTGGCATGCTCATTTCTGGATCAAACTATGTACGTCTTCTGTTTGCCAAGTACCCATCAGCTATGTTGATCGGGGACGTTGTACATGAATGATGTACTTGATCGACTAATCTGACGGTACCGTATCTGTCGGTTTATGCTGACGTTTGTGTGAATTAGTGTGGCTACTGCGCTTCCTAGGATCGCCTCTGATCTTCATTCCGGTCAGGAAAGCTCATGGGTCGCTACTGCATATCTGCTCACTAGGTTAGCTTGTCGAAATATTCATGATCTACTATGAGTAATCAACGCACGTACCGTCTCAGTTTGGCCTTTACCCCCTTGTATGGCCGTTGGTCTGATGTCTTTGGACGGAAGCTGGTGCTCCTGTGCTCCCTATCAGTCTTCCTCGTTTTTTCTTTGGCATGTGCGTTGGCACGCACGATGATCCAGGTTATATCTCCCTTATGATCACTGTCTTGCTATCGCTCATGACGGGTTCTCAGCTCATCGTGTTCCGAGCTTTCCAGGGTATAGGTGGCGGAGGTAAGCAGATCCCTCGCGCTTACATTCTACGACCTAACCGTGCGCTACAGCAATCATCACTATGGTCCTCATCATGTATGTATTTCCCGGTGTTTTATTGTATGCTTAAACTAAAATATACCGTTAGTGTCTCAGACATCGTTTCCTTGAAGGACCGTGGAAAGTATCAAGGCATCAATGAGGGAGTCATAGCTCTATCCAATGGACTTGGCCCAATTCTTGGTGGCATATTCGCAGAATATACAACATGGTCTGTTGCAACTCATTATTTAATTGTTTGCACTGTTGATGCCTGCAGACTTTGATAGGCGTTGGGCTTTTTGGATTAACTTGCCCCTCAGTGGTATAGCGATAGTCGTTGGCGTCTTCCTCCTTCCTTTGAAGGGTGTGCATGGCGATATGCGCTCTAAGCTGTTCAAGATCGACTATGTCGGCTCGTTGCTCACCATCGTTTCATCTATCCTTCTACTTCTTGGTCTGAACTGGGGCGGCGTTACCTATCCTTGGAGTTCGGCTGCCGTCGTCGTTCCTCTTTGCCTCGGTGTTTTTGTGTTGGTCATCTTTTTGATATGGGAAGCCAAGTTCGCTGCGTTGCCTATTATGCCCGGTTCGTCATATCAGATACATTCCACATGGCTTTCCTAACTAGCCTTATTGCTTTACAGTGCACATATTCAGGAATAAAACGGTAGCAGGAGTGTACATAGCTACTTTGATGAAGTACGTTATCATTACTGGTATACTGTAGTGTAAATGTGCTAACAATCGGCAAATGGTAGCGGAATGACCTTCTTCTCTGTAGGTCACATAATTTATGGTATAAATGGTCCCACCGCTCATCATCCTTCAGATTCTCTACTATGTTCCTCAATTCTTACAGCTAGTTCGTGGAAGCACCCCAGTTACCTCCAGTCTGCTCCTTCTGCCGTTCCTTGCCCCCATAGCTGTCGTTGTCTTCCTGGCAGGTATGTATGTCGTATCAATCTAGCCTGGATAATGTATTGATGGTCCTGCAGGTCAGTACGTAAGCAGGAGCGGCCATTATAGATACCTCATCATCTTTGGATACGGCGTGTGGAGTATTGCCCAGGGTCTCCAATCGACTATCGACCAGCATTCCTCTGTCGGAAAAATTGTCGGAACTCTCTTGATGGGTGGACTTGCATCTGGCTTCACTTTTCAGACGTGAGTCGTTGTCTTGCATGCGGCCCACTATATGCGTTATGTGATATTTATCATGCTACTCCCTCGATAATTAGGTCATTGCTTGCTGCACAGGCTGCCGTACCTCGCCACGAGATGGCCGTTGTAACGGGAGTGCGGAACTTCGTTCGTTTATTCGGTTCAACTATCGCGCTCGCTATCTGTGCCTCCATCGTAAACAACACTCTTCGTTCTTCCATTCAACCTTTAGGGTTCTCGTCGGCTCAAATCTCCGCACTCCTGAACAATCCGACTATTATCAACGACCCCACAAAGTTCTCATTGAGTGCGGACGAAAAAGCAGTCATCATCGCCGGATATACCAAGGGCTTCCACAGCGTCTTCTATCTTACCGTCGCCTGCACAGTCATTGCATTCATAGCTTCAGTTTTCATGATCGAGCAACTTGAGCTGAATCGTGCGGATGATAAGGAGCTCAAGCGACAGACGAAGGAGGCCCTGATGAGGAAGAAGATGGCCAAAAGGGGGGAGAAGGATGTTGAAGCATGCCAAAGCCCTGTTTCAGAGGTTCAAAATGACGAAAAGGCGGATAGCGAAGTTCTGGGTGCGGTGTCGGCACCAGAACTAAAGAAGGACGGACAATAGGTTCACATTTTAATCATTCTCATGACATGCATACGTCGACACGTCCACTGATATTTCTTGACGATCCACATTCCACACGACTATAGATTAACGCGATACCCATAGAATCGGGTAATATAAATCGCTTAGAGGCACCATTTTTCTAATGACATGTATCATTCCTTGACTATCGACCCATATTTCATAGCACTGGCCGGGTTAGTGTCCACTGCCGTCGGGAATCCAAGCATGCAATACCTGGCCATGAAACGCACACCGATATGCCCGACAGGGCCGGTTCCTAGGTTCGGAAGATGAAAGGTGCCATACACTGCCGATGGTTTTTCGAATGTGACCCTTGTGTATAGTGTTCCGAACCAACTTGATATTCTCCGGTAAGGGCGTGCAGTGCTGGAAGCTGTCGAAGATCGAGTTCATCGTCACTGCCATTTTTAACTCATTGAAATCTAGAAAATTCCAGCGAAACTTTGCAACCTGAACAGAACGAGGTGGCGGAGAAGTATTAAGCTCACTGCAAGAATAGGATCGGAATACCGTCACCGTCTGTGAGAGAAAACCGGATGGGAATCAGCGCCGTCAATAGCACGTTCGTTGATACGCAGCTTCAACTTCGCGCTGTGGTTCGCCCGTTGTTCAAACCACAACTTTCCATTGTCATTACTTCTGATGTAATGTCTGTTGCCGCATTAAAGGCGACAAAGCGATACAGCGAGCGAACCGTCGCCTGGCTCTGAACGCCGTACACCCGAGTCGGCTAATGGGTATTCTTAAAGCAAAGAAATCAATTATGTTTTGTCGAGGATGCTGTGGTATCTACACCTCAGAACGGTCCTATTTGTGCCTAATTTTAAGTACTGCATAGGTTAGACAGATGCAAGAAGTTAACTGAACAGACCATCACAGTTGCTAAGGATAGCTTTCACAACTGCGCGGCGAGGCAGTGGGGATGTGACACCGCCCTGCGTGACAGAATGTGACGGGAATCAGAGATCTAACTGCTTCGGCGCGGGAAACACTAAAGGCTATGCACGTGGCTTTAGCCATAAACGGCAAGGATGTGACGTCCTGTCACTCCTCTTGTAAAGGGCGCTTAGCACTTGAGCTAGCTCTTAAGGACATCTTCCAGCACGCGTTGTTACGACACACACCCACTTCGATACCACATCTCATTTTTCATGTACGTGCTCGCGGTGCATCTCAAGCAACGTGGCTGATTGAAACTGCATTTACAGACTTATACTCTTACGTCTTTGAAATGTGTGGCATCTTCGCGTATTGCAGCTTCTTGCAGGAGAAGGTGAGTCACGGTTCTACTTGTCTCTTGAATAGAACGCAGTGGACTCTATCGAACTGTTGGTGGCTTGGGACTGCTGAGGAGGCGAGGAGAGTTATTGGGCCGCATGGGCGGTTGGACTGGGCACTGGATCATGGAGCGGCACGCCAGCGATGGTTGGCATCGATAGTGCGCGTTCGCTATCGGAGCATGAAACTTCGAACTATCCTATTCAGTACACCCCTGTCGGATGGTCACTGATTCTCGTCTGCAGGACCGCAAGACTATCTGCGAGATTTTGGTCAATGGACTGTCACGACAGGAGTATCGAGGGTACGACTCTGCTGGTATCGGCATTGATGGCGACAAGAAGGGCGAAGCGTTCTTCTTCAAGGAAGTAGGCAAGGTTGCCGGCCTGCGCAAGTTAATCGCGGAATCCAATGTTGATACTAGCAAGACTTTTCTCTCACAAGTTTCCATCGCGCACACACGTTGGGCTACCCACGGGCCTCCATCTGTAGTCAACTGCCATCCCCTCAAGTCTGACCCTAAAGCCGATTTCATGGTTGTCCATAACGGTATCGTCACTAATGCTGCCGCCCTTCGACTCTTGCTCCAGAAGCGAGGGTTCAAGTTCGAGAGCGAGACAGATACCGAAGCTGTCGCTATCCTCACCAAATACATCTACGACTCACAACCCGATAAGCGTCCCAGCTTCACGGAACTTGTCAAGACAGTATTAAAGGAGCTCGAGGGTTCGTTTGCGTTCGTCTTCAAGTCGTCTCACTATCCCAATGAAGTCGTGACTGCTCGTCGCGGTTCTCCCCTCTTGATTGGTGTCAAGACAGAGAAGAAGTTGAAGGTGGACTTTGTCGACGTCGAGTTTGCAAGCCCAGAGGGTGAGAATAAGAGCATGGATGCTCGTGAGTTGTCTTTAGCTATCTGTGCAGGCATGGTACTGATCAAATACAATCAGTCGCTCCCACCTCTCCAGGCGGCCTTCTTGTACCCCCCTCCGGCCCCAACCTCCTCCGTACTCAATCCCGCGCTTTCATGTCAGAGGATGGTATGCCTCAGCCCATCGAATTCTTTGTCGCCTCCGATGCGGCTGCTATCATCGAGCACACCAAGCGTGTCCTCTATCTGGAGGATGATGATATTGCTCACATTGCTGAGGGCGAACTCCACATTCACCGTCTGCGCCGCACGGATGGCCCGCAGGTTGCTTCTCAGCGCACCATCGAGACTCTTGAGATTGAACTTGCGGAAATCATGAAGGGCAAATTCGACCATTTCATGCAAAAGGAGATCTACGAGCAGCCCGAGTCCGCTGTCAACACGATGCGTGGTCGTGTCAACTTTGATCAAAACGTCATCACCCTCGGTGGTCTCCGAGCGTATCTTCCTATCATCCGTCGGGGAAGGAGAATTGTATTCTGCGCCTGTGGAACAAGTTATCACTCTGCCATCGCGACTCGCGCCATCTTCGAGGAATTGACTGAAATCCCTGTTACAGTTGAGCTTGCTTCGGACTTCTTGGACAGGAAGACACCTATCTTCAGGGATGATGTCTGTGTCTTTGTCAGTCAGAGCGGCGAGACAGCTGACAGCATTTTGGCGATGCGGTATTGCTTGGAGAGGGGTGCGCTTTGTGTTGGTGTTGTGAACACTGTTGGTTCCACCATTTCCCGAGAGACGCACTGCGGTGTTCACATCAACGCTGGCCCTGAGATTGGTGTTGCGTCAACCAAGGTATTACATACTACCCTCTCTAGCTCGCGACATTACTGACCCCCCACGGTCTACTTCAGGCGTACACATCGCAATACATCGCTCTCCTCATGGTGGCCCTCCAACTCTCCGAGGATCGCATCTCCATGATGGAGCGCCGCAAGCAAATTATCGAGGGTCTTCATGCCCTTCCTTCACAAATCAAGAAGGTTCTCGATGGTGATCGTAGTCTTCAGGAGCTTGCGACTGGTGTGCTCGCAAACCAGCGCAGTCTACTCATCATGGGCAGAGGTTACCAGTAAGCTTCCTATGTGGTATAATTTCGAAAGATCGATCTGACTGGCCATGTTCCAGGTACGCAACGTGTCTAGAGGGCGCTTTGAAGATCAAAGAAATCTCCTACATGCACTCTGAAGGTATCCTTGCCGGAGAGCTCAAGCACGGACCTCTTGCTCTTATCGACGAAAATATGCCCGTTATCATCATCATGACACAAGATTCGCTCTACCCCAAGGTGCAGTCTGCGTTCTCGCAGATCACCGCAAGGAAGGCACAGCCAATCGTCGTATGCTGTGAAGATGATCAAGGCATTCCAAGCGGTTGTAAAACGATCCGCGTGCCAAAGACAGTGGACTGCTTGCAAGGCCTCCTGAACATTATCCCGCTGCAATTGTTGAGCTATCACCTTGCAGTGAGGAACGGATTTGACGTTGATTTCCCGAGGAACTTGTGAGTTATGATCATATTCTATCATACCAACGTACTTACATTCTTTTCTCGCGACTTAAAGGGCCAAGTCCGTCACCACGGAGTAAAGGAAGTTTAACAACAAAGAAAATTATTGTAACATCATCCACGCATAGCACGCCACCCCATGCATTGTTCTTCAAACGAACGGACTTTACGCGCTCTCGTTTCTTCAACCCTTCATGCAAGCTTCATGCCTTACTTATGTCACTTCTTACCTGACACCGGTGTGGTGCCCTACTTTCTTCTATGATAGATACATACTTGATATATCCTTTTAGAGCTTTTGTGTGGGACTTTGGTCGTTCAAGTGTTGTACTACAATGGAATTCTGTCTTATAAATCAAATGCCTTCCAGTGCACTACTCGCTTGCGAGTTACATATGTTGAGCCAGGCGATCGGGTAAAGCGGGATTCAGCGACGTGTCGATGTTCTTCCGGATCTCGTGTACGTTAGCTCTACCTGGTCAAATGTGCTTACCAGACCTCTGCGACCACAGAATCTGGGCCTATGTCGCTAGAATATGTTTGAAGGCACAGAAGGCGGATAGAGCTAGAGAGCTGGGACGTGGTTCTGGCCTCGCCTGCCACTTCTGGCCCCCATTGTTGGTGCTACGGCGCCGACACAAACCGACTCCGCACGGAAAGCATTACGGGACACCGCCTCTGTAGATATGCCAGCAACAACTTCTTATAGCCAAGCAAGTGGCTTGAGAGCGGTATGTCCCTGTTTCAAGGTACGTTTAGTATGATTAGATTACGCAGTGGTTATCGATGGCCCCCACAGGATTAACGTCAAATTCGATCGAGGTTTGCTGAAGAGGCATTGGCATGGTGACAAGAGAAGCGTACATGGTCCCTCGGAGTCGTTATGCGCAAAGTGAGCATCGCATCCGAGATGTTATCTGATCCCTAACTAAATGAACTTTAACCCCCCCGCAGCCTGAGGTAGTCGGCCTATCGCAGTACTTGACACGGGGATCTTCGGCATATATGTCAAAACCAGTCTGCGAGCCGTTAGTATGCGCAAAGTGAGTATCTCAACGGAGATGTTATCTGATTGCTAGCTAAACGAAACGGATTGTACCCTTGCAGGTCGGTCTATCGCTCGTGCTCTCAGTTGTCCTCCGAGACTACACCGACGGGGCCGAAAGGCGTCCTACAAAAGGGTCAGTAACACCTGGGGACGAAAGTTGGATTCTCACCTTCTCGGTGGAGCCTAGCCTAAGGTTTCGGATCGAGTCTCAGTAGAGGGTATATTGATCATTCAGCATGCGGGAAAGTAGATCCCTATATGCGCACGATCGACAGAATCGACATCTGAGGATATCAAAGCATAACCAACCAAGGGGTCACGATAGAGTCCCAACCGGAAACTGTGACGTTTATGAGGCAAGAACATGCGAAGATATTGTCGAGATCACTCACTAGGGTATGTGAGTATCATACCGCTGCTTTGCATCCCTACTGACTCATCGCTGGATCCTGCAGAGTAATCAGACCGTGCCCAATACTGAACAACATCCACGGGTTCAAGTTGTTGAAAAGAAAGAGTGCATCTCCCCGGCGGACTGCTGACGGATCGGAATTGCAACAAGTCATCTGCACCCTGCTGAAGATAGATGTGTGTATTTTAGCCACCTACATGGACGCAAATGTAAAGCCAGCCAACTGAACGCTCGCAAGGTCAATTTTCCACCGCCCGAATCTCTGAATCCCGATTTCCCCCGCGCTCCGACTTCTCAACCAGTGGTTCATTTCCGCTGCTTTCTAGAAGTCAACCTCAGGGAGAGCTCCTACTGACGCGCCCCGGTTTCCTACTGTGAAGAGCCTCAAGTTGTTGAAACTGCGAACGATCGGCCTCCGCCGATCAGGAAGGATGCACCCCTACACCGTCAATCCTGCCACACGGAGATAGAGTCGAATGTTCCAATGGACGACCTCATTAATCATTGGTCTTAGCGTTCGGTTGAATATCCATGTGATAATTGAATGTTTTCTCGCGTGGTGTTCACTGATGTCCAGGAATAAATACGTGCAGTAGTCTATACTTAGCTCGCGTGAGCTAAGTATATGAAGATCGTAGTGAGTACTATGTATATAATGAGGCCTCGGGGACTTTCAGCAGAAGAACATCAGTGACTAAATCACTCTCGCCGAGGTGTAGGGTCCTGTGAGCGAATACCATGTATCGGCACGTGGAAAGGCATCCGCCGTTTCCGATGGGTCGCCTGTCCAGACCGTTGGAGCCGTTCTTCAATCATCAATCAAGTGCAGCATCCTGATGACAAAGGAGCCCTTTACTGAGCCCGGGGGTCGTCAGTCAACCCATGTTCTCCGGGGCGCCTTAAGATTCACCAGAAGGAAGGTGTATGTAGTGAGGTGGAGTCAAGGGTCTAGGTTAACGGAGATTGGTGCTCACCTCAGTCCGACTTCCGCTCAAAGCAAACTGAGCGCTGCTTCACAATGGTGGGAGTGGTATGTATGTACCCTGGTACGTCTCGCCAAACTTGCTTGACAGGCAGTATGGCGCCAACAAAGAAAGCAAGCGCGGTACTGTGCTTGGTCGAACTTTGAGGGAGGCAAAGTTCGATTGCCAACCCTGAAATTCCATCATACTGCTGTAGAAGTAGGCACCGGGAAAGAACTGTCGTCAATTGGAGGTCGTATGATCACCCTCTTGAGGCAATTCTTGGCTGGATATCCGGGTTGCCACTGAATGCCAGGCAATCAGACGAAAACGGGAGAACCGGAATCGATGACTGAATAGAAAGCAAGGACTGATCATAATCGCCGTTTGGCGAGGAACGGAATTGTGTACCGGGGGCCATCGATGTTAATATGGCTGAAGGTTCTCATGCTAAACCGTGAGAGAAAGCAGCAGGTCATCGGGTCTTTTGTATAATGGTGAAGGGAAGTTGGGACGTCTAGAGATGTCAAGCAAGTCGTTCCGGGACGGGCATGCACAGACAGCTAGCCAACTGATCTTTGGCCCTCGTTACTATCGACGTCTAGGATGGCGCCGGATGCCAACGGCGAGATGCCGCCAAGTGAGAGGCGGGCGGCTGAATGAGGTACATCCAACTGACAAAGTGTTGATGCATAGTATCCTGACCGAGTAGCTGCACGGGGATGCGGCGGTAGCATAAAAGATGCCTCATGGAGCGCCGCGATGGGGCCGCGAGAACGGATTGCAGCTGTAGGAGGAATCTAGACATCTTGGGTTTGGTGCAAAACAGTCTGAGATGCCATCTTTCAACGCGCGGTAGGGCAGGTCTTGGAGTTCTCCGACCCTAATGGATAGAAGCTGGGAAAGGGATGCACCCCAGATTTACTGCCACTGTTCACAATCAAATCTAGGGAACACGCCTGATGTTGCATCGGACCCAAACTCGTCGTCTTGAACCTGTTGCATGTTTCTACTTATCACAGGCGGCGGCGTGGCATGAGCAATAGAGACGAAGTCTTGGGAAGGCTGTCGGAACTCAACAAGCTTGCATGGATGTTTACGGCGTCGAATAAGCATGTTGCCATGTGAGTGTCGTAAGAACCCTGTCGGTAAGTACATATGCCAGTGATGAGAGTACACGGAGAGAGATGTTCGAGACTCGAGTGTTTGTCCGAGTCGCCAGTGAAGGCTCTGGGCCAAGTCGTGATTGGTGGATCTTTGCGTTGCGAATATTATTGCTGCTGCGGCCGAGAGTATCGCTGAAAACCTGTTCCCCGTATTCTCCGTATTCTCATGCGCTGACATGGAAGACGACCTGGCGCAGATTCATTGCAGAAACCCTGAACGTCCTAAACCTCCGAGAGTCGACCTAATTAGGGAACATCCGACTTGAGCTGTTCAGCATCGGCACGACGGCATCCGGTCAAACTCGGCAGCGCTGAATGCGGGAAGATAGATCGGGAATTGTGTATGCCCCCAAGAAGGAAATTAAATATGTCATGGAAACTGTCGCGAGAGGAGTCGCCAATTCGGGCGCCAATTTATCTAAGCCGTACCGCACCTGGTATAAAATGTATACCAAGTCCCGCTGCTCCTTTTTGTTCTTTGCAAAACTACCCCCGCACACTCAGCTCGTCCCTCGTTCTTTTTTTTCTTCATATATCTTCTTTCTCCGTCAATAACCGCTGTGCCACTTGTCTTCGTTCAACCCCACACATCGCACAACGACAATCTATCCATACACCTTCACCCGGGCAATCCTCACCTTCAATTACTTCGTCCAAAGATTATACCATGCCCGGTCTCGTGAGCGACGCAACACGCATCTGGGTAATTGATGTCCACTGGGCCATGAACGCGCAGTGTGGGGTATGGGACCCGAAAGGAAAGGGTGTTGATATATGGGAATGCATTAGGCCTCGTGAGCACCCCTTTCTCCGTTAGAGCGTGCACGCGTGTCTGACGGTGAGGTTCTTTCAGACAATTCTACTCCTGATACTCAGGTATGTGCCTTCCACGAATCCTTATTTCACCTCCCCTCCAGCACCCTCGATTATTAACGCTGATTCAATATTTCACAGCCACCAAACAGCCAGTATTGGCGTTATGTTACCCGCCGATGAATTCACAAAAGTTATAATTCAGTCGCGCTATCGGGCCGGGCCCGGCGTTTACGCTTTCCTTCTGCGCCATTCCACTGCTCTGCGTCCACATCCGCATCCGAATCCCTCGCATGCGCTTCTTGCATACTACTCATGCGCACCGATTGTCGCTTGACAATCATCAATACTGCCGCATACTCGGCGCACACGTCGTACACGCTACGCTGCGCAGTCAATCCGCGTATCGATGTTATCACACTACGATTTGCCGCGGTGCTCCATCGCGGCTAATCGCAAGTCGGTGGGCGGAGGGGTGAAGAGTAGGTCAAGTTTGGCCGTTGGAGGAGGTGATCGCTGTCACCGGTGCAGCAACGTGGTTGTCAAATTTTCGCTTGTTCCGGCCTGGATCGCCAATCATATTCAATCATATTCAAGATCTTCAACATATATATTCGGTACCTCAACACATATTCTGTATTTTTGGGATTATCGCCGTCGATTCGCTAGGTTCTCCTTTGTATTGTGTTTTCTATCTTTTTTTGATCTTTTACATCTGATCTTTGCAAATCCCTCGCTTCATATCCACGACGCTTCGCCCGGCTCGGAGCTAGTTCCCTTCTGCTTTCCTCATACCTCAATGTACTCGTTCATCCACGCAACTTTCGACACATTCATACCGCATCGCTTTCCCAAACCCAAACACATAGTAGAGTAAAGGCCTCAGCAATCTAGTACTATCCTACTGTACACTGTCAATCTTGCTTTAGCTACTACAGTAATTCAGGCAGACCCAAATACTTCGATATCAATATTATTTTGAAGCATAATTTCAGTGCGAAACAATGTCAAACTCGCGCCAAAAAATTTGACGGATATCCGATGATGTTAATCTCGACCTCTGAATATAACAAAGCCGCCTGAGAAGAACATGCAGGCTTGGATCCGTAAAGGCGATCTGCAGTCATGCGGAAAGCCCTTTATACTCATTGGAGCAGGACTACTAAATGGACAGCATAGCTCCGCTGTTACATAGTACGAAATCTTGGGAGCACAATATTAATACCACTTATTGAGAGGCGTTTGATTGAGACGCGCACGCAACCCTTCAGGGTAGCAAGCTACCTTGTTAGTCGGGGCCGCCGTCAGATTCATGCTGCGGGCCAGAGCGAGATAGCAGGAGATACTAGCTGACTCGCACCGGCGTGCACAGCGCGCGAAGCGTCAGCTGGTCTTTGGGCCCGTCAAATTTTCCAAATGTCAGCACGGTTCGAAAGCCATACAACCTACCAGCAGATCGCAATATCGATTCGAAGCGACCCGATCGACGTTGGGCTTATAGCAGGGAACTCCAGCGCATGGAAGGGCACAAGGCTTGTTCCCACCCGGTCTCGGATATTGACGAAGGTTTCGAAGCAAAGAAAATTAAATTGGATATCTTGCATATTTGAATACCTGGTCGCGACCGGGTCCGCTGGGGTCCCATGGCGAGATCTGGACCTTTTTTATGTCCAGGGTGTTCCAGGCGAAGGAGCGGGGCTTCCGTGAGCTTCCATGTGAGCCGGTCGACCACAGTGAACCACCGCTGGACTTTTTACGCAAGCAATACTGGTGCGGGGCCGCTCGGAGCAAGTCTGAGCCGATGTATTGTCATGGGAGGTTCAAAGGTTCCAGAGGGTTCCTGAAAGACGGATGGTTTCTCCGGTGGCCCTTTGGAGGAGTTAAATGTGAACGGTGATTCGTAGTTGGGGAGAGTCGTTAATAAACAATAATTTATCTCCGGGTCCAATGAACTCCGAAGACGGCCGTAAATATTTTGAATCGCAAGGGCCTGGATCCCCTTCGAGCTCAGTGTCAGTGCGCGTGAATTTATCAACACACTGGACGGCGAATAGGAATTATGGTGGTGGGGCTTTTGCCTGAGAAAGCCCCAGCAAGCGCTTGTACCAACGCAAAATCGGGTTTCGACGAATCACAAGTGCGAACAAAGCCAAACAGGAGGAAGCCAGACAACGACCCAGTGTCTGGCCCCTCTCCGATCATGAAACTGATTGGGAACGAAAATGCAGGACGCACCGATCCGATGTTTTACGTGAACGCAGACAATTTCATAAAAACGTGTTGCGAGCCAACCACCGTCGACTTTGATCACCACGTTTTCATGGTGACTCCTTTACAAAAAATTTCCAATTGGCCAGACCCTAAGTACCAGGAGAGCCTCTCGAAACTCTAGCAAATATTCCGGATCAACGGTCGTATGCCTCGAGCAGCAGCACGGCGCTGTGAAGTCAGCTGTTCGCCAGTGTTCGCCAGGAAACGTGCAGAAAATTTGTCAGACATGAGGTCGTCGCGGTTACACGCCAAAGCAGCACGAACCTGCACCTCAAGGCCTCGCGGAGTACCGATAAAATCCATCTGCAAATCGATTGGCTCGTGTTGTTGAAGGCTGTGGGTTTAAATTCTATATGCCTATGCAGATTTTTTTTTGACTTTCTGCCTCGGGAATCTGGCCATTGCTTAAAACTAATCTGCACGAAGAGGCCATTGCCCACACATCCCATTGGGCAGAACTGGGCGGTTGGGCTCGGCCGACACGGATTCGGCGAGGAAAAGAAATGCGTTGTGTAGAACACGATCGATGCTTCCTAGGAACATTCCATGAAAGTCCCGATACCGATCTAGCCAATTATGTCTCGATTTGCTCCACTTACTTAGGCTATGGTAGAGTCTTCCACTTCCGCGGTCTCCCGCGGCTGTCTAGGTTAGTTATGGTTTGCGATTGCGCGGTGAGCCAGGAACTGCGGAGAATTTGTATCTGTGTAGACCCTAGGTCAAGGGCACAAATCCTCATATTCTCACTGGCTTACTGCAATGACTTCGGCTCAAGTTGGAAGTGGAGCATGAGGGATCTCATGACCCACAGGCATTGCGGAGATACCCCAAGAGAGCAGCAGAGAGAAATCGATCTGTGAGAACACTATAACATAATGAGACGTAAGATAGATAGCAGGAGCTGCTGCGGGTCAGACGCTAACCTGAAGTAGCTCAGATCTTAAACGTGTCTGAGAGCGCGACGGCATTGTGTATGTCATCACCCTAGACGGAAGTATTGGTTCAAGGTTTACAGGAGATAGGAGAGGGCGCAGGAGCGCTCAGAGTTGATGTATGATGTCCATCTCATAAGACGAGGGTCCTATTGATCTAGGCAGGCACAGCGTTTGAATGCTAATAGAGAGACGGCAGAAGCCTCAATAAATTGCCTGGAGCCCCAGTGGTACGACTGATAGATTGCGCCTTGCTGCACGGGTCTGATTCATGATATGTAACGAAGAACGAGATGGAAAGTCATCAGGTAAGATGCTGTGTTTGTCTTCTAGCCTGTAAGGAAGATGACATGGCAGTGGAAACGTGATGGGAATGTGAACTGCAACAAAGAGCAATCCGACTGGACGATAGGAACTTAAAGGCAGTTGCCAGTCATTCCACGGGACCGAGATAACTGTTATGCGACGTCATAGTACACGCCATGTCACGAACTTCCACGGTGAGAGACCGCAGTCCTTTCGCACTGTCGGTGCGGCTGAGTCTGGATAACAAGCCAGAAACGGCGGGTGTGTCCCATACGGGAGGAAGCTTCTCTGTGAGAGGGGAAAGCCAGGTAGATCGTCTCGTGCATAGGACTGTGGGTGAAAAAGCGGCTTTAGACGTGGAGTAAGCCGTCGTATTATGCGGTTGCACGGCAGAGACACAGTGATCGAACATTAATATCAAGTCCGGCAGCGGATACAAAACGGGCGAATGATGCACACTGAGTGGTGCATCCAACCCGGACAGCGTGTAATGATATGGAATCTCGCTGCTGATAGTAGGCGACGCGTATAAAAAGCCCAGAAGACCTTCCTAGGAAAAGTCGAGCAGAAGGTCTTCCAACAAAGATTAAGACATACCTCACAGGGATTGGTTCGCTATCTGGATGGACGACACATAAGGCCTATGCATGACCTGCCAGATAGAATGGATATGAAAATCGTTTGCAAGGGTGAGTATCTCAGGTTCGACGTTTTGGCGCAATCCATTTACTGCAACGAAGGAGATGTGGTTTGCATGCTTGCAAGAGGTATGAAGAATATCCAATGAGTGTCAAGTTAAGCCAAGCCACCTGCCGGCGGGAGCCTTCGTGAAGGGACTCCGATAAACTTGAGCAAGATCTCAGCAGGATCATGGCGGCATGGGAGAGACTGAGCTGCCCAGTGACGAGGAGTGACGTGACTGTCACAGAAAAGCTGTCACGACTTCCACGTGGTAGCCGAGAGGTTGCCCGGATCGGCAGCCCCGGTGAACGTCATGTTGGATCTCTCCTCTGTGAACATGGCGGTCGGCGACGCAACGAACTCAAGTCTCTGCCAGCATCGTACCAGCTGTCGAGCGAGGCAACAGTAATCATGAACAATCCGAGAAGCACTGTATGTTCAATGTATCATGTTTTATAACCCGGTAATGACTTTGCTGCTCTCTAGGCTCTAGGTTGGGGGAGTCTCGTCGCTGCAGCTGGTGTGAGCTATTACTTCGCAAAGAAGGGCATCAACGAGCGACGAGCAGAGCAGGATGCCGCTGGCACTAGACCATCAGAGAAACTTGATTGTAAGTATTCATTTAACCATGCTATGGCCCGGGTCATCGCTCAGGTATCATACCGTATAGGGCGGGCCAAAATCGAAAAGGATGAATTCCAGGGTGCGCCGAAAGAGAAATTCGAGCAAGCGAAAGATAAGACGAACTCGGCAGCGGTAGGCAAAGTGAATCATGCCACTGGCAATCCGACGCTCGAAGAGACTCCAGGAAAGACCCAGGGTATGTTACTGTTGTGAGGAAATTGTGTGTACTATACTGACATCTGCTACGCCTTTGATTCAGGGTGACCTTGAGCTCTGCATTCTTGTTGTGTATGACTACGTTCTACCTGTAGTTGTCTTGTCAGAACCGCGTCTTCTGGTGTATAATATTTATAATTCATTCCAACTGACCGGGATGTCAAGACACTCTTGCAACTGAATGATGTGATGTAGAGCATGGCTGTACCTCCGACCCCACAGGCCCTTTTGGTTTCAAATGCAGCAAGACTAACGAACACAAAAATTCCACGGGTTACTAGATTAGGATAAACATTGACAGCAGAATAACTATCGTCTCCGGCGCTGCGGCACCAAATCCCGCCACGCAGACTCGCCGTTTCTCTCGTTTCTCCCTCTTTCTTGCCTACTTTCACTGTCTTGGAAAATCTGTGAGCAAGACCACGACCAACTTTAGATTTCCAAACTAATCATTGCACAGGGTACTCTGTTTCGTTGGCTGTCTCGGAACGACTTTGAAATCTGTTTCAGGGTACGCAGTGTATGCATGCTGTCCAGTTGAGTAGCGTGTAGGTGAGTGGTTGACCTCTTTCTCTTTTGACGGGTTTCTCAGCATTCTTTCAAGTCGGGTACGAGCATGAAGACAAAACCCTCCAAAACATACCGTCCGCGGCGTCACAATGCCCGTTTCCACGGTCGCCCTAAAGGCCCAGGCTCATACGAGTCAATGGACAGTGATATCATCGACGTATCCTGGCCGCCTGGTGTCCCTCGATCCATGTTCTTCGTGTTTCGGGCAACCCCCTTGGATGCTACAACCAACGACAACGGGCCGCAGTATTCGTCTATTGGTCCAGAGGGTATGTTTGAGCATCTTTTTAGGGCTAGACAAGACGCGGATTTCCGAGTAGAATGCTTGGGCGGAGACGGATCGGAGCGAACTATGACTACTCCGTCTCAAGGAAGCGACGTGACTGATGAGCCGAGGACACCTCTGGATGTCATGTCAGGACACCCGCACATACTATCGCATTCAGACGGAGAACATTATCCGGGTTCTTCCATGCAAACTATAATCGACAACAGGCGGCATCGAGCATCCACGAATGCGTTCCATCCCTGGCACGGTCACCCTCAAGTTTTGCCGCGCGGTAAGCTCCCGGATTTAGAAGACCACGGCGTTCAGAATGCAACCATGCCCCAATCTGCACCGTTGCCTAGTCTTCCGTCACCCGATCCATATCACGCCGAATTTCAAAGGTGTTCTTCTCAGGATTTCCATCTTGTGACCTCGTCTCGGGAAATGACTTGTTCACCGTTCGGACCTTCTGACACTAGCGGATCTGTAGCTTCTTTAGATGCTCCCACTGTGGACCCTCAACAGCTCCACCACTCTCAGCATTTTTACCCATACCAACCTTCGGAATATCATCAACGTTCCCAGTACGTTCCGTATCTCCACGGTACTCAGGCTCATCAGTTCCTTCCCGATCTGGAACATCCTCAACACTTAGGATATCAAGCAACCATTTCGCACACTCTACAAAATCAGCACCGCCTCCACTGGAACTACGGGGGTATCCCTTTGCATCCTCAAAGCGGCCTTCATCCTGTGAACGTTCCTCCTTATGCTAACGCCCAAGAAATAAGCGAATATGATCCGCAAAATCCGTCGTATGGCCAACCTTTAATGCAACCTTATCTACGCAGCGATTCGTCTCTGCTACAGCCTGTTCGGCCGTCCTACTATGCATCAATAGTACTCTCGCGACATGACCCTCATTCGTCGGATGGTGACGCAGATAGAGCCGACAGAGCCCGATCGTCTACTAGCTGGGGCAGCGAAGCCTTGCCACTCGCGCCCTCGCTTCTTCATCCGTGTCCAAGTTCCTCCAATGGGCCTCAAGAGACGTCCGTTCTGAGCGCAATTCCAATGCGAGGCTTCAACATGGATCCTCAACAGTATTCTCAGCAGAGATTAACTCCTCCGTCGTCCGCTTCTAGTCCTGCGTCTGCGGCCCCCCCACTTTCTTTCGGTCCGATAGTCCAACTGCCTCAAACCCAGGTGTTGCGGGCAGACTCCTGGACGGCTCATTTTGAATCCCTTGAGAAACAGAAAAAGAAACGACTACGATCGCGCAGAGGTAAAGGTGGCAAAGAAAATAGCAATACAACAGCGCCAGTTCCTCCCGAAATGACGCTACCCGTTCAGCATCCTTGTCCTTTGTGTGAACGGACATTCGAAAGGCGCAATGGGTTGGCTATCCATTTAAAGTGGCATTACAAATCCGAGGAGAGTCAGTGCCTCATTTATCGTTTCCTATATAAATTTGTCTTGTCAGTATCTGACGCTTTTCGTAGACCCCAATTCCACTATACCAGGATTGGGAATTATTATGCCTGTAAATGATGCCAATCGGCCTGAGTCGTCAGAAGAAGGGCCTTCAAGTATCCTCCTCCCTGTCAATGCTTCAAATTCAAGCGTGTCCTCTTCTGAAAATAACACAGGAACTCCGGAACCATATACCGCACCTTCTAGGACAGGAATGCTCAGTATCGACAACTTGATCTCGAGCAACGATAGTGTTGGTCCTATTACGCCTCTAGCCACCCCTCCGCCTACTCCTGGAGGTTCGAAGGATAAGGTGCTTGCTGTTATTGGAGAACGTACTCCTCAGGTGTCTCATCGTCGTTGGTCTACTGGGCAAAAGGATTCGTGGTGGCCAGAACTGTTCGGATCGGACTAGACTATCAAAACACGGATCTCTTTCAGCATAACATCAAGACCATTCAATAATTAGATCGTCCGGCTTTCATCTCTTCATAGCAGACATTGTTTCGTATCTCGTTCTCTTAGCCCTGCAGTACCCACTATTTTCATCTCATTCGTGACTTTCACTGTAGAACCCCCATATTCGTCATGTACCATTCGATTATGTATTCAGCGTCCCCAAATTGTCAAAACGAACATCTCTGAGCAGTCACGCTTTAGCGACTCAAAATACAGTAGTGTGTCTATGTTTCATATCGTGCGATCGAAATCTATCGTTGAGGTCGTAACTAAAATACATCCGGCTTATGATATGTACGATGTCGGTGATACGGAGACAAGGGGGATCCTACAATAATACTAATAATGACATCCAAAATTCAGCTTGTGCAGGTTGCTCGCAGTTGACACGAGGAAATGGTACACCAAGGCGGTGCCTTGGATATTGCAATATAAAGATAGCTCTTCAACGAATGAAGAAGCTGTGGGCGACAGCCATCGCGCAGATTGCACTGCAAACGAGGAAACCCAGCGGGTACCCTGATGGATTATCCTGTACACTCATAGACCACATCTAGTCAGGTAGAAAGTGTGTGTCAGCAAATTGTCGATTTATCTGGAGACAAACTACACACCAGGCCTCCTAGGACGGGTCCACAGAATCGTGCGAGACTGACGATACTTTGTGCGATGCCATTGGCATAACCCACAACGTTTGGTGGTGACACTGTAGACATAAGTTAGCGCGTTTAGTGAGCACATATAGTCAGGTAGGACTTACTGTAGTTGAGAAGAACCGAGATGGCGGTGTAGCTGAATGTGATACCGCAGAACCGTATAGCACTATCGTATGCTAGATAAGTCAAAAACTCTTCTTGGAACTTGATATACACTTACGTGCTAATGGCCAGTGCTACACAAAAATGTCAGAGATAATTTGGACGGAGTTCAGGATGTTTGACGTACCTCCCATGAGAATCAAGTTACCATCATCTGTGGCACTAGCAAACACGCGATACAAGATGACCGAGAGATATGCTGGGATGTACAAGAGGGATCCAATGCGGAACATGGCAAGGTGAGAAAAGCGACCTCGGGGTGGGCTGAACCATAATTAGCATGATCCCAGAGCGGTAGTGATAAGAGCACGTACCCAATGTTGCTAAAGACGAAAGACATAAGCTAAATCAAATTTTTGAGTTGTGATATAAACTCACGGGTAGAAATAGAATTGATACACGATTTGTGCGAGACACATCAAAGCGACTATGGGAATATTATTTTGAAATTACCACAACCGAACAACGACATTACTCACTGAGCTGGGAGAAATGACCTGCATTCAAGTTGAGACCTCCCGAATTATATTTTCTGCAGATTGGAGAAGGAAGTAGCCATGAGTATCGAAGGCATCAAGAACATAAGATATGGATGACTCACGATACGAGATAGAGATAGAAGATCTGATCGTGCGTAGTAGAGTGTAATGCTAGTAAACCATACTGGAAGATGATCAACAGCGGTAGTTGTGACCACAAGGACGGCTCTGCCATAAGTTGCACATCGGCAGACTCTGCGTGAGAGGCCTGTCGCCCTTCCATGATCGGAGCTAATGAATCTGAGGCCGCGCCTGCTTCAGCTTCATCCGCTAAAGCCAACAGTTGTTGTGCCTCGATGACAGCAGGTGGCGTTCTTACACCCACATGCGAGAATATAGAGGGCGCTGCGGTGGAGAATCTTCGTCCGCCAGGCGTTGGGCTCCCATGGTCATAACCACTTGCAGAGGTTGACAACGCACTGGAGAAGCGCCTACTGCCGAAATAGTCACGCTGTTGTGAAGTAGACGGTCCGTGCGGGGAGCGAAGGGCGCCCTGATGAACTGAAGGAGAGCCTACAGATTGCCTTCTAATGAAACGATTGTTGCGGGGGGTGGCGTCTGCAGCGAAAACGGCTGCTTCCTCCGGCCCATCTCCTGGAGTGGCGATCAGTGCATCCTCGTTATCCTCGGGTTCATTCAGCCATTCCTCATCTTCCGATTCAAAGGGATCCTCGTTGTCAACATTCATCGCCGAAGCAACCCATAGGTCGGCAATATTGGTTACAGTGTTTTCATTGGCCATCAACAGACGTTGCGCGAAATTGAGATCTGGAGCAGTCGCGTATGACGACGACATTGGAGGTTCACCGGTGATAGTGTTTGCATTGCTCTCGCGCCTGCGCCTGTAAGACATCGCTGCAGTACTGCCTCTCCGCGCACTGATGCTAGGAGCAATTGTGCCATGGCTTGCAAGCCGAGAACGAAAGGTTCCGTTATATCCGTACGCAGACCCACCGAATCGGTTGGTGCGTGAATCAGAGCGGTTCCGAGCTTGCGGGGCGGATAGCAGGACCGGGGTAGACTCAGAGGCGGACATTGGGTCGTCTGGTACACGCGAAGCAAACAACCCGGAAAACTTTCTGCCAACCTTCCGCGTAAAAGAGCCCACAATACCTTGGGGCTCATGTTCTTCCTCGATAGGGCTGATCGGAGGTGATTCTTCAAGAATGGGTGACACTTGTGAGTTTTTTTCATGAGGCAATCGAATTGCTCCGTTTCTGGGGCCGCAGTCCGGTCCCAAGAAGAGGGAGAGTATAGAGCCTATATTCCTGGTTTCAGTATGCGGTGTGAGATATGAGAATATCGCTTACCGATGAAAGTCACGACAGACGCGACGATAGCGGGTAGCAGGTACGGATATTCCACAAATAATGGTACCGTGTTGAACACTCCAGGCCATTTCTTCGCAGGATTTTCAACTAGGAGATGGTCTCATTCAGCGATGCAATATTGGTGGTAAAGGAATACTAACATGTTCCACCCACTATGGCTCCAGCTACACCGCCAAAACCCCAACAAAAGCTATTCAAGACGGTCAGAAGTCACTCAGAAATATGGCCATCCGGAAACTTACCCTAATATCGCATAAGCTCTGCCTTCATTGCTTTGGTCAGTGACGCCAGTGACTGCTCCACGAGCGACACCAATCGCGCCAGCAAAAACACCTTGCATAAGGCGGATAGCCATTGCTTGTTGGATCGATTTGGAAGTACCAAACATAACGCAGGTAATGGCACTGCCGAATAGAGATATGCCAATGACGAGCCGCGATCCGTGCTTAGCCGCAACTGTTGCCTGGATACATATTTATTATTCAATTGACGTGACATGAATGAAATGTGTTGTTACCCAGAGCAAAGATGTCAAGAATTGTGTCAGAAAGAAAGTTGACACTGAAGAAGACATGTTAGCATGCGCGTTACGGCGAAATGCGAGAATATGCGCACCTAGAATGCCTGTCCAATATCCAACGTCGGCTTCATTGTCAAACTGATGGAAACCTAGTGGTAGAGTTGAGGAGGAGCTCGGCAATAGCGTCAACCCGAATCGAACGTACTTTCAACCATGAACAACAGGAACGGAGCAGAGACATTGGCAGACAAGAATTCTCCAAGCATAGTCTGCAACAAAGATTTAGTAATGTACATCGTGCGATATGATTTGCATACTATTGAGAGGACGGTCATAGACAACGTAGGTAACGGCGTAGAGTACACCTCCGGTGAGGGTTGCAGCGCGCTAGGAATTGCCGGACGTTCTGACTTAGGTGACTGAGAACGAGCGGCTTCCTCGTCCCATCCATCCCTTAGCCGATTGATAAGACTTGGCTTGCGACCCAATGGTTTAGAGAACGAGACGCGCCCTGGACCTGAAGGTCTACGGGTTTGCGTTGGCTGGGAACTGGCTGGTATATGAGATGGAGACGTCTCGTCGGCATCCAGTGCGGACTCTTCGTCGGTATAGTTCCGTCCCAGAGGAACGGCAGTGCGGTTTGAGCTTGGGTCGCTCATGGTAAGAAGCCAAGTTCAACGAGTTGCAGTTGCTGCTGCGACTCGGAAGCAGCCTGTGTTGGTATAAACGCATCGCCTGCGCGTTTACTTACCGACGCTTATCTCGGCGTTAAGATCTTGACGTCACTTTAATTAATCCTTTGTAAGAAGAGTCAAGGAAACTTTGAATGCAGATAACAAGTATTTGTTACTCAAGTAAGAAACATAAGTAAACGCCTCTCTAGCATAAAAGCCTCGTTTGGAGTCACGATTGGTTGACCCGGCAAATCTCTCTCATGCTTCAAGGTCTCATACCGCCAAGCCTCGCTAAGTAGGACTCTCTAGGACTGGCACGTCGACAACACATATTTCGGAACGGCTTTATCACACAGATGTATCGATGAGGTATTTATGCCCTCGATATAGTAGGCATCTTCACATATCGTCTGTTACATCTTGCCAGTGCAGCCCTTCTCAGGCGTATTCCGGAACGCTAGGTCAGAACCTGAGACTCGCCGTCTGGAATGACCTGAAGATGCAATTGATCTTCAAACGTTGAGGTTGCCCAGATTACCTTTATAATTCTGTGATGCACTCAAGCGGTGTTCAGCGACAAACACGAAGTAATTGGTTATTACTTTCCATGTCACTTCGGCCATCTTGGTATGCCATCTCTCCATTCTGTGCCTGATTTCAAAATTCGAATCTTACTCGTACCTTCAGGCAGCATTCACCACAGCTAGACCTAGCCGAAGTATGAGGCGAACTGCCAGATATGGCCTCGAACCTTGTGAATCAGGTCATACCACTGGACAGACCGGATCTCAAAGAATTTCCCATCTTTCCCGGGGGCCTTTGGAGCCCTAGGGCGCTGTTTGATATTTGATTGTACTTCAGCCCTGGCTTTTTGTTGACCTATTGGGTCGGAGGAGAATCCCGTGTCAAGTGCTGTCGAGTTACTTGATCTCCGTAAAAGCCACCAACGCCTTCATGTTCCTGGACCCGTCGAAGTTCAACATGCAACCTCCATTCTTTTGCAGGTTTCGCATGTTCTGTCAATATATATCGGCGGAACTGAAGTCCTGGTGCGTGCCGCCAGTGTATGTGCCTGTTCCGCAGTGTTGCTGAGTTGGGATATTCTCTACCGTACTGTTCCAGTGTCACACCCCCTCTCTGTCTAGTAATAGACAGTACGAACGCTTCCGCCTCCTCCGCCGTCCTTGCGGTCTGACTTCTCTTTCCCCATCTCCGAAAGATAATCTCGGAGTTGTCCGACATAAGTCTATGAACACACTTTAGGCCCACACGATAATTAAAGGGTCTCTACCGGAGCGCAAATACCCATTGCCTCATCGGAGGACTCCTTGAACAAAAACCAACCGTTTTGACGGAACATTATGATTGTCTCTTAGACCACTAAAGGTGAGCAAATAGACCTTCCTAACTATAGCTATACAGTTCCTTCGACTAAGGATGATAACCAAGCAGATTACTTCGGGTTCCATTCCAAACTGTACTGAACATCTCAGCAATTCGCCTTCCTACTAGTTTCAGATGCTTCAGCGTGCAAGATCAGACCAAAAACCCAGTACACAGCCCAGTCTTCCATATTCTCCATCCCGATTGAAAACGAACAACCGGGTTCAAGATGCGTGTATCGTGGTCCACGCTTTGCAACCAAAAAGCATTTTTTTCATCATCGCTCCTCGATGATCCAGGCGTCAGCCGCATCAAAGGCATCTTCGGTATCCAAACAGCACCTGTTCGCGTCAATTACTGCACCCGTTGGATAAAAATGAAGCGCGGTCCGCGAGGGTCCGCGGGACGCGTATAGCTTGTGGCGGAAGCACAGGGAAGCACTCTGTTAGACTTTTCGTGCTCACAAATGGCCTAGTTCAGGGGCATTTGACGATCACTAATGTTCAAGTGACCGGTATCCAACGCCGGAAATTCATTGTAAAGGCAATCTGTCAGTATTGGTTTCTTCTGGTCCTCAATCTATTAAGAGTCTTTGGTGCCACCCAGATACATCCTATAGTCAATACAAGCCCGAAGACACCGTATCACGACATTGTTAGGCAACCAGCGGCCTTGTTTTATGTCATTCTGAAGCAAAGCGTGTCGAACGTAAATTCTATACCCATGATGTATCACGATTGTCTGTACTGAGCAGCTCCCACGACGTGGGAACGCAACAAGCCGAGGATGCATTTCGTCCTGTCAGGTCTACAGGCACAGAGAATATCTGAGGACAATCAAGCCGCATATGGCGACTTGAGCTGACGAAACAGTATACGTTAGAGTAGAACGTAAGTCTTGATTCGCAGCGTGGCAGGTTCAATTCCGATGATGAAGAGACAAACTGCAATCTGCAGCGCATGTGCATAGACTGATCTTACTCCGTGGTAATCATTCCTCACGTCCAGTGCAATGTCAGCATGATCCAGGTCCCAGAGGACGACGATCAATAACTGCAGCCGGCCTCAGAGCCCCAACGGCAGACTTTGAAACCGTTACCTTCCCTGCACTGAGTCGTCTCTGCTCTGCAGCGTGAGTCTACACTTTGTATAGATGCTAGAGAACCACCACGGTCCGTACAGGAAAGAGCATACACCATGTGTTGCATATCGGAAGCGTTGCTCGTCACCGCGCTGTGAACCAACAGCATTGCAATGATAAATATCTTGAACGGATCTTTCTGAGGCCGGCTCCAGGACGATTGGCTCCATTCTTACCTTGAACGGGCCAGGACAGCCCCATTAGTTGAATGACTCACTACACACATTTTTTGTAAATGTGCGTGGGTGTACAACGTTCAACATATACCTCCGGATGGAAACCCTGCGCCCCCGGCCTGTTCCTGGCAACCGCATGCAACGAGCCTATGGGCGCCGCCAGCCTCAGTTGGTTTGTTGGATGCGATCCCGTTTTGAGTAGACCGAGTCAAATGATGGCCTACGGCGACCCTGCGCGAGTCGGGGGCTACCATAATTAGAAGCTAGCAAACCCGACGCCGTCGCATGCTCCCACACCTTGAGTTTGCCAGCACTTTCCGCTATTGTGAAGATTGAGTTCGATTAGCCTATCCTGCGCAGCCTTCAGGATCATGCATGTGTTCTACATTATATTTGTGGCTTGGGGAACAGACCGCAGCGGGGATGGCGACCAATTGCCAAAATGTGGGAAGCGCCCATAAAGACACGGAAGAACACAGCGCTTCCGGCATTCTTCCCGCCCGTTCCAAGCTTCCAGTGCTTCACCAACGCTTCCCAGTCTTCCTCTCTCAGGCGGTGTACTGTGCACTATCGGCGAACCAAGTCCAGCGTGCAATTCTTGTGAAATTCACTGGATTTCTGTCATGGAAATCTGGGAAAATCGGCCTTGTGCTCCTCCTCACTTTTCGGAGCCGTGTTGAGCTCCTTCCGTCGCTGTCGCTGCGTGCCTGTGAAGCAAATGAAGTTGAGTGCGGATCTGTAGTCAATCTAGATATCTCCCGTCACCCTTTTGTTGTGGCACACACCGCCCGAATGCTTTTACCCAAGATCAATTCACCCGCTGTGAAACGTACGCCAAATTCATTTCGTCTCTCCTTTCGGTATGTTTCTCGTGCACAGCCATTTGATTTACCGATTTCTACTGGCTGCCAGACTTTGGGCCACGAAACGTGGCTGCCTACTCGCCGAAAACATCGCAAACCCATATCCTTAACCACGTGCCGGACATCCCGTTTTACAGATAAAACCCGAACATGTCCTTCACTCGCCTTTCCAGTGCCCTCTGGTCTCATTTCCCCATCTTCGCTTTGTGTCTCCTCTTTGTACATCCCTATCCACCATCTTCTCTAGAGTTTCGCACACAATGCAGCAGCAGCACCACCAGATCGCCTCTACTTCCCTCTACTCCCCTCCCACCAAAATTCGGATTCCGGACCTCGTCTCGCACTGCGACTTCCCTCTAAAAAACAACCGTCATCGCAAGCAGGCTACCGTCGAGTGCAAGCAATGGCTCTTCCGTGGCGGTAACCTCAGCCAGAAGAAGAGAGACGCCTTCCATGGTCTCAAGGCCGGCCTCCTCACGGCGATGTGCTACCCTCAAGCAGCTTATCCTCAGCTTCGCGTATGCTGCGACTTCATGAACTGGCTCTTCCATCTCGACAACATCTCTGACGACATGAACGACCGAGGAACGTCAAAGACTGGGGTGGATATCATGAACGTTCTATGGTGTCCAGATACCCATGTCCCGACTACCCGTGTCGGCAAGATGACCAGAGAGTACGTACCTCGTATGCGCTCGACATGGATGTGAACACTGACATACTTTGGCAGTTTCTGGAAACGAATTATCCCAACAGCAACCTTGGGGATGCAGCAACGTTTCCGCGAAACGTTGGACTTCTTTTTCCAGGCCATCACACAGCAAGCCAAAGATCGCGAGGCGGGTGTAGTGCCGGACTTGGAGTCTTACATTACCATTCGTCGTGATACGAGGTAGGTCTTCGTGTGTTCTACGCATGTTCCAAAGAGTCTCACACCCTCCGCAGTAGCTGCAAGCCTTGCTGGGCTCTCATTGAATACGCTAACAACCTCGATATCCCTGACGAGGTCATGGAATCTGATATCATCCGCAACCTCGGCGAGGCTGCCAACGATCTGGTGACATGGTCGAACGTGAGTTCTTGCCGATATGCATGCTTGTATCTCATGGTTGACCCTTATTTCTCCATCAGGACATCTTTTCCTACAACGTGGAGCAATCCAAGGGTGCGTTTTCGTCCTCCATTCCTCATATTATTGCTGCTGACGTCGTGCGTTCCTGCTGCTCTTCATTTCATTAGGCGATACTCATAACATGATTGTGGTTGTCATGAAGCAGGAAGGTCTCGACCTTCAGTCCGCAGTTGACTTTGTCGGCGAGCTCTGTCAGGGGTCGATTGACCGTTTCGTCCATGACCGTGCCAACTTGCCCTCCTGGGGTCCTGAGATTGACAGACAGGTTGCTATCTACGTGGATGGCCTTGCGGATTGGATCGTTGGGAGCTTGCACTGGTCGTTTGAGTCTGAGAGGTATTTCGGCAAGACAGGATTGGAGATCAAGAAGAACAGGACAGTGAACCTTCTTCCTGTCCGGACTTAGATGCCCACTTCCAAGTCACGGCATATCCCGTATGATTCTTCACGGTATGTGCACGCCTTTCTACCATTGATGATCATTTCCATCTCTAACTCACTGCCTCGTTGATGTACGACAGGCCGATGGCACTACTGTCAGGGCTCAACATAATTCTCCGACAATCCTATGCCTCTATTAATGCAACCTCATCCAGCGCACTTTCGACTTCGGCTCCTACTGTATCTATACATCTGCACGACTCTCATACATCGCGACACCATGCTTCAACCACATGTATCCTCCATGTTTGTTCACCCCTGCTTTTCACCGCATTTCTTGTTCCCATGCCGCGCTCTGCTCGAACTCTATCCTACAGCCTATATCCTACATTCATTATACTAAAGACACTCGGTAGTAATCATTTTTGCACCACATGCACCCAACAGACTATCCTACACTCTTTATTCGTGTTTTCCACATCAAACACCCACGTTCATTTTCCACATTTTCGGTTCTGTTAGTCCCTCCGAACATTTCCAGTCCCCCTTTTCGATTCTCATCTCCGTCCCTTAATTCCTTTGCATCGTTGCATACATGCCTTTTGAGACCCTTTCTCTTCCCCGTGAAGCATAGACTCTTTTTTCGTTCTAGGCCCAGTACTCGGTACCGCTGGGGAATTGACTTCCTATCAGTAGTTTACCTTATTATTATTGTATTCTTTTGTCGACAGAGTTTCCTGTATCTGCCTAGATTCGTTGCACAACATTACTACTCTATGGATCAGCTTATTATCTCTTCGCCCCAGTCTGCAGTGATGGCGTTTGTTCGCGGGACTCGGCGAGAGTCCTGCTAATATTGTCGCTTTATACAAAGTCGTAGATTTCTGCTGTCTTTCTTAAGCCGAGATTCATTACTAAATTGAATGCACGGCGGCCGCGATGTGACGGTAACTTCGGTAAGCATGTACGTTTTGTGACAGCTCGCGTTTATGGGGTGCTAGCGATCCACGTGGATGCAGCGCTAACACAATCCTCCCCACCACTACCGCTTGGCACTACCGTCGAGGGAAAATGCGCATATATCCAGGTATCAATCCGGGATACAGCAGTACTAGTAAAACTTGCGTCGTAAAGATAGATGTGAGAGATTTATAATATATCAATAATATCAATGATGCTGTACGGATTGCGAAGCATAGATTTGAGGAAGTAATCTGTCGTACGCGTTTTATAAGGTGGTTGTTGTTGTGATCGTCTTCTAGTTCGTCGCCTTTGTCGCTGCGCGACCAGACAGATGGGCCAGGATCCGGCGACCTTTGCAAGAAGGCTGCAGACGTTTCGTAGTTCGGCTTGCTCCATCAGCTCTCACACTTAGTCTCCTTTGCAGAGTAGCCAGGGGATCGAACCTGCGTTGCCTTGCCTGCGGCGGACTACGGATACCCTGTCTGACGTCTGCTTTCTATTGGGGGGTCCTTAAGGAGTAGTCAGCAGCCATCAGATGCGGCATTTCGGCGAATCCAGGTGACCTTGTTTATTTGTTGTTTCAGCAGGCGAGTCGCGAGTCGCGTCGACCAAGTCCTCGCCGTGCTCCTCGCAATTCATCGATAACACCGTTGTTTATTTTCTTATAACTATGTATTTACCACCTGTGATTCAATGTCAATCTGTTTCTCCACCAGACTGGTCAAAATGACATTAAATACAACTGGAAATCTCAGTCAGGACTACCTGAGCTCGGCTGGTCGAGATTATCGCTCCGCAAGTGCCTTATGGCCAGTACAACATCAGGGTTACTAG
>MLYV02000203.1:0-37716 GCA_001913855.2 Hermanssonia centrifuga
ATACAATAACTCCTTCCTCCTCGAGGCTACTGAGCGCCGCCTCGTCTCCTCATGGCCAGGGGCGCATCACTAAGTGCTTGGACCACCTGTGATCCGCGGTGCGAGCCTAGACCGTGCGTTCGATTCTGCGGCTTTTTGAACTTACGGTAGACTGGGGCTGGTCGGGCCGTAGCGCGGGAGCGAACCCTACTGGAAGATAAAGAAAGGCTAGGCCAGCGAGGATCGGATAGGGCAAGGTTCGAATAACGCGGGCGCCGAGAGTTGGGTAGAGTAGTGTAGCATATAATGGTGCGCCAAGTTCCTGGTTCGAACCGGCGCCTGGCCTGGTCATGGGCGCTTGCCTGCTCGAATGTCAACGATACGGACATGAGTTGGGAGTTCGAACGAGTGAGGGAAACGCGAAATCTGGAGGCTACAAAATAGGGGGCGTATCAACGTTTCTGTCAAGGTGAGTTCTGAAAATTTATGCTAGTGATGTTGTGACCTCTAACTGAGCTTTTCACGCAGGACATCCATCTTCGTCGTCACGCGCTCGCTCCGCTCTCTCAGGACTCCATCAACACTCCCACGCGCTCCCTTTCTTTGACTGATTCCATGCCTGCGACTCCTACATTCTTTCGACGCATCGTGAGTGGTCTCCCAGATGATTCGGGTTAATCTCGCTCATATAGGTTTGCAGTTCTCCCCGAAGCGTATCGAGACTCCAGCGTCCGACCTTAGCATCCAATTTGACTTAGATCTCTCCGCTTCCGAGTCTGATATCTGAGACCCTTTCAAATTCCCGACATCAAGTCATACCCTTGAGGCGCACTGCAATGCATCATCGACGCTGTCAATCCATCAGCAATAAGGCGTACCATTTCTCCCACTCTCTCACAACCACACAACCACGCTACAAAATTTCTTTGATACATACCGCAGATCCCCATCTTCGCAAACATCATTCGTCACTTGTAAATCTGCAACCACATCTTCCATACAAACGCGCCATTGCGTCGGACATTCATATCCATTTACCTCCATTGCATCAGTTTCAATCTCCAGCATCTACTCCTGGATATTCACCATTAATATTCCTGCGTCATACTACCTACGACGCAGATGCCTTCACTTCCAATTCCCCTTTTCCTCTCTTTTTCCTTGGCAACCTCCACAACGAACGATCTCACCCTGCATATATTCAGTTTCCACACATCAGTTCACTTCCAGCATTCACTCCCCCTAACCCCATCATTCGTCTTTTACTTTGAGAAACATATAACGTCTTCTTTTATTTTATTTTATTTTATTTCCTTCCCTTCCTTTAGCAACACTGGCATACACGAAATATCCGGTCGCCTTCTATCATATTCTATCCCATCATAACGTCACGTTCACTACAACCTCATTCGCATCCAGCAACAAACACGGGACGCCGCTTGGTCGCCTTGCCTTATATTCAGGTCCCATTTCATCATCAGTACCAGCAATATCCACTTCCCCGCATTCTTTTTCGTATCTCGCAAAACAAAAACAAACAAACAAAGCAAACTCCTTCCATCATGTTCCTTCTAAATCACGGTTCTCTTCTCCCTTAGAAATCTTCGCGGCATACACGGACGGTAGTCGGGTCTCGTTGTATCATACTCTATCTCATCCCACCATCACGGCCCGTTACCATCTCTATTCCATCCAGCAAACATGGGACGCCACTGGGTCGACTTGCCATATATTCAGCTCCCATATTATCATTAGTATCAACAATAGCCACTTCCGTGCATTCCTTTCGCGTTTCGCAACAAAAACCAAAAACAGACAAAACAGACAAAACAAACTTCTCCCATTATGTTCTTTCTAAATCACGGTTCTCCCCTCTCTTCGCGGCATACACGAACGGTCGTCGAGTCTCGCTGTACCATATTCTATCTCTTCCCACCATCACGGCCCGTGACCATCTCTATTCCATCCAGCAGACACGGACGCCACTTGGTCGCCTGACATCATATTCTGTTTCCAAAATCATTGTTATCAGGGGCCAACGTTCTTTTTTTTCAGCAAACAAACTCAAAAAATCTTCGAATCTTTCCTTTTTATATCACGACCTCCTCCCTCCTTGGCATTATCCGCGGCACAGGCGGTCGGGTCGCCCTGTATCGTATTCTATTTCATCGCTTCATCACGGTCCACTACGATCTCTTTCCTACTCCTGCGGCAAACGCTTCCCACATTCCTTCCATACATACACCGTGTTCATTCCACCATTACCTTTCTTCCAATGCGGAGTCGCGCCGACTTGTATTAATTTTCGGCTATGTCGTTCGGAACTGGATGATCCCCAACGTGAGTTGTGTTTGATCTTATCGACCTTCTTTTGCTGACTGTCACTGTTAGGTCTCCAGATTTCTATTATGCTAGGAGCGCTTCAGTTCTCCTCGTTACCACTTCTTACTTCGAGGCTCCATCAGTTCCGCCTCTACCTCCCAGTCACCTCCAGCCCTACCGGCCAGTTGGCCTCACGTGCACAAACACCTCACATCTTGTGAACTTCATATTATGAAGAGAAGGAACCGTTCGTATACACTCAGGATGGTGAGTTGCAGCTATACTCACTTTGAAGCTTTGTACTGATTCCGTTGCCCTATCGTAGCCCATCCACGTTGCTCCTGCAGTGTTACAAGCCTCGGTCGCCGCACTTGCGATCTGAGCATTCGTCAAGATTTTGCTATCCGCAATCATATGTCACCTTGGTTGCGACAGGCAGGTCTTGACGGCTTACAAACATAGCCTCTGATACCCACACGGGGTAGCGTAGTCCTACATTGAGACCGGTGAGTTGTATATAGATTGCTGTTGTCGAGTTGGTACTGACGATTTGGAATCTTAGGTCCAGTCCATGACCGTGTCCAGTGGAAGACTCTACGGCTATTGATTTGTTACTTCGAACCAGCGTTGCTCTGTGTCTTTGTCGAAGACTTGAGCATCGCTTCCTAACTCCGACTTCTTATGAAACTAGTTCAAGGATTCTTTTAATGGGTTGTTTAGACGTGAGTCGTGGTTAGTATGTTGAAGACGGTGACAGATGGTGGTCTTTTGAGTAATGGTCCTAACTTCAAAGAGAGACGTTGGCAGCTGGGGATTTCTGTGCGCTCCAATTATATCAGACTTCTTTAGACCTGGCGGTATCGTTGTATTTCCTCGCAGAATTTGCTTGTACGGCTATAATAATCAATTGACATGAATTGAAACCTAGCGATTGGGTGGACCGTAGCCAAGCGGTCGCAGTTGTGTTGTGGCTCAGGATAACAGCAACGGTGTGACTATAGGGCATATGACCGTACTAAATACAGGATTCGTGGTAGATTCGTGGTTGGCCATAATTCATGACGAAATACAACTAGGTGCTGATCTAGCGGCTACTACATAACTCATCTCAAGGTGCAAAAGATGCCAGCTCCAGCTTGGATTCAGTATCGTTTTGAGGACCACGGCTAGTCACGTTGGTGGTCTGAGGACTTCTGAACTGAATGTGGCTGATGCGACTTCTTGTTCCGCCAACTACAACCGGAGCCGAACCAACGAAGGTCGTCACGTCCATCGTTCTCTCTAGAGCAACGATGACGATGACAATAGTCGGATATATTCCCTGTGATACCAGATTTGTTTGCGAATAAGGAGCGATCTTAGAGAGAGAAAGCTGTGAGGCGTACCGCAATTTGGATATTGATGGGAGTGTAGATGTCCCCAAGAGTACCGAACGGAAGCGGTATCAGCGTCGCTGTTAGAACAGTAGCCTGAGATAGATACTTGAGCTTGACAGACACAGAGTAGAATATGGGCACTCACTCCCGATAGACAATAGATGATACCAGATTCAATAAGGAGCGCTAAAATCCGTTCTGCCTTCGTGCTTGCGTTACGTGTGTTCTTTAGACTTTCCTGAATGAGCTTTCGATGACGCCTGGATGTGCAGTTGAACAGTCAATCCTCAGAGTTCCTATTACTCTGAACTATCCAGATACGTACCAGGTTTTATGGGATATTATTGCGGTAGCAGTCAAATTGGTCAATAGTGACCAAACGAGATTGGAAACCTGGGTTATATTAAGACCAAGCAAGACGGGTGGAAATCCGGTGGGGGTCATGAATGATGCTATTCTAAGTCCTATGGTCGCGCAGACCGACGCTGGAGGGAAGGTGAGGTTATTTATATTATTCAGTGAATGGTCCCCGACGTACTAGCAGTGAAGGTAAGCAATATCATTGGAACAAGGATGACCTTCCGGTATTCTGCTCTGCACAATGCCCACGCCCTCCAAACAACAACGGCATCCGTGAAAACATACTGGAGTAGAAAGGTGAGGTTTATCGTGTGTCTAGTTAAATCTGCCTACATTCAAGAGAACAATCGCGTTGAACAGCGGTCCATACTTTGTGATGTTCGGCATGTTGCGCAGGGATCGATTGATGAAGAAGGTTTGAATCCTCACTACTTCTTGCGCCACCTCCACTGCCCAAAATGCAGATGCCAGGACGAATGGCAAGAAGATAGCAGAGAGCAAGAACAGATTTGTCCGCGAGCTCAAACCTCTTTTCCTACGAATCACGATGGCGGTGGCAACATTAAGCGTCTTCAGCGTAACGTAGAAGTTGGGTTACGTACAGGAGGATATGCGTAGAGAATGGTATTAGCACGGCATAGATTCCTGCAAATCCAAATGTGAAGGTCAATGAAAGCACTTGTTGCCTTGAAGTATTGGACGACATGACATACCATAAAAGAAAGATTGAAAAACTAGAGATATGGATGTATAGAGTATCTGGACACCATCCTTGCTCAAGCCCGGCTGGAGCATGTCGCTAGTCTTATACTACGGTAGGAAGAGAATGGCTATCAAAGCTAATGGACGAAGAGGAAGGGCGGGTTCAAGGAAGCCAACCGTCGGCTCGGACGTAACTCACGTTTGTACTTTAAGTACGAACGTGCACAGCTCCCAGATCGCCTGCACAACCCATCTGATGAAGGGATGCTTTGAAGCGCCGCCGAGTTTGAGTTGGCCGTTCCCCTGATTCACGAGTCCCACCGACGCAAACGAATGGTGAGATTCGCGTGCTAGATACTGCTCTTAAGTTCCGAGACGGATCCCAAGAGCAAAGATACACAAGTACTGCTGTGAGAGAATAGTCCTCGACTCAAGTCCGTAGACATCGCTATTGTCTCCGTATCATGATGTAGAAAACTTGATCGTGGCATTGAACAAAGCGCTGACAGTACCTTATCAGCGCCAGCTGCGCATGCAATCCACCAATCATTTGGCATCTGAGCGGCTGAGCGGTACGGCACTGGCAGCCTTTGACCCGTACGAAGATTATTGAAAGACAGATTTGTGTCGAGTCCACAGTATGTTCCATCTAGCGAGGTTGGACATAGACCCTGAATATAATCGCATGTGAGTTCTAATACTGACGCTACCATTGAGATGATAAGACTCACTGCGATTTGAACATTAGCGTAGTGAGTCCAACAAATATGGCGATAGCAACTGAGGTACACTTACACCCAGTAAATCATGCCAGATACAACGAGGAGGGTTAGAATTTGTTCAGCCCTTCTATAGGTGTTTCTTGGTATCGCCTGATAGCCCTACTCTTACGCCTATTAGGCAGTTTCAGTCAAATGATTATATATCAATTATAGAACGCACCCAGTCTTATGCGAGATTATTACAGTGGTGGACAGATTTGTTGAAACGACCAAACGACCAAATTGGAGGCTTGGCATATATTTTGAGAGGGTAATACCTGTGTATTATGCGCAAGTATTCAACATGCGTGATTGTAACATCAGCACAGCTGTGCCAATACGTTCATACAATGATCAGATATGATCCAATCCAGTGTTTTACTTCACCGTATCCACCGCGTGGGTATAGTCGTTTAAGTAGAAGTATTGCTTTATGGGAGACGGTTCTACGGGCACCACGGAAGGGAAGCTATGTCAACGACAATGAAACGAGGATTCAGGCAACTTAATTAGACTGCCATCTTCGTTCTGACCGCATCATCGAGAGTAGCAGTGGCGTCGGCAGATGGATAAATACTAAACCGAATCTGGCTCGCGCTCCGCGTCGTAGTCAACGCAAACTGCGTAGAATCCACATGAGTCATCTTGTCCATCGTGCACTGCATGCCAACGAGCACTATGACAATAGTTGGATATATACCCTATATGTATAACTGGTGAGGGTTGATACTGCGGTTGATATGGGGAACTCACCGCCAGTTGAAAGCTAACAGGGGTATAAATGTCACTAACAGTACCAAACGGCAGCTTGATCAGCGCCATTGCTAGTACGGCAGCCTGAAAACGATAATGAGTTTCGAAAATAGTACTGTAAGCTGAGATACACATACGCCTGATACACAGTAGATGATACCAGATTCTACGAGCAGTGCTAGGATCTTTTCAGCCCTGGTGCTCCTTTTAGTGATATTTCTCAGGTTCTCTCGTATAGCCCTTCTATGCCGCCTAGAGGTTTCGTTTCATTAGAAAGACTAAGTGAGAACCTGTTTGAAAAACGTACCATGTCTTATGCGAGACAATGCTGGTCGCAGATACGTTCGTCAGCAAGGAACAGACTAGATTGGATGCTTGGCAAATGTTAATTCCGGTTATTATAGGATGAAATTCAGCCGGGGTGAAGAACGACGCAATTCTGAGACCTATAGTCACGGAAATGGACACTGAAAACGTTGAAGTTTGTAACCTGAAAATGTTGATGAGGACAACTTACTGATGGTCATCAGCAGAAAAAATACGGGAGCAAGGAGAGTCTTCTTGTAGTTTACCCTGCACAATGCCCACGCCCTCCAAACAACGACGGCGTCCGTGATGACATACTACAAACTCATGTGAAATTTTACGACACGCGTCTGGTTAGGTGACTTACATTGAACAGGGTAATTGCGTTGAATAAGGTGACGTAAGAAGTGAGATTACTTGAGTCGCGCAGAGCGCGATTGATGAAGTAGTTCTGGATTCTGACGATTTGCGCTGCTACTTCCAAAGCCCAGTAGGTAGAGGAGAGGACGAAAGGAATGAATATGGCAGAGACTAGGAACATATTCGACCGAAGTTTCGCCCTATTCTTCCTGTAATGAATGCCATGAGGTGTCTTGAATCAGACTTAGAATGTTGCCAAAAATACGGACATGAGAATATGGGTGGAAAACGGGATTAAAACGGTGTAGATTCCTTCAGGGTCGAAAGTCAATGTCAGTGAAAGTTATCAATGCATATTCCATGACGACGCACCATAGCACAGGGACTGAAACACCAGTGAGATGGTCGTGTACAGTATCTGGTGGCCATCCAGGCTCAAACTCGGTTCCGCCATGCCACTGGAGTCCTATGATACGCGTTCAGGGCTGTCAAAGCTAGGGGTGTGCTAAGAGCCTCCGAAAGAACTGAGCGCGAGTCACTAGATAAATGGTTAGAACCATCTGATACCAATCATACGATGGACATAGTAGTCTGTGCCAGAAAATTTAGTATGTGAACAATCTTGCATGGATGTTACTCAACGTGATAACTCTGTTCCTCTTCAGCAATGAGATTGCTAGCACTGCAACGCTACAACTGAATCTATATGAGCACCTATCGAATGAGGGACTGGTTAGAATTCAACTTTACAGTGTTTCATATCGGCTCGATGTAAAATACCTTGGAATTAGGACCTTCAAGTGTAGACGAGAGTTTATGCGGCATACAAAAGACTAGATTTTTTTAAAGAAAAGACCTTGGCTGATCAGTCATTGTCTTGATTTCTTTGAGTACTATTAGGAAGGAAGAGCAATCAACATTATTAAATCGGCAGGTTGAGGCGGGTCGGCCTTGCGACAACCGTACTGTATTTGATGTGACATTATGTGATCTTGTCACCTCTTGTCACGCCCTGTCATATGTCACGCGTTACTGCCAGTGCCAATGCAAGTTGCAGCAACTACTGTCTGACCTTGTCTGACTCGTTCACCACCTTGGGCAACAATATCCTTCCTCCTCAACACTTGTAGCGACGAGAAATCTCATAGGTGTTTGTACCAGCGGATTCACGTTTTTGATCGTGACAACTGACTCTCGATCTGTGCTGGAACGCCGTACTAGCCGTGGTCCTTTTTGCGTCCCATCGACGACGAAGCAATACTGTACCCAGGCTATGCTACCATACATGCACCGGAGTCTTTTACGGTGGCTACCTGTAACGCTTCTCGCATCTCTTCAGTTTGCCCAGCCGACAAACGGAATATGGCCATTTCCACCTAAACGTTATAGCGGTAATTCCTTACTGGAAGCTGGTTCTTTGGGAGTGGACAACGATGACACAGTCATCGCCTTTGGCGACTTCAATGGGGACCAGTTGTGAGTTCACGTCATTAGTCTTCAAGATGCCATCTCATAATCTATAGCCTCGACTTGCTTGCTTTGGGGTCGGACCAACAGACATTATCAACATATCTGTGGAATCATGGTGTGTTTTATTGCGAACATCCCTATTTTATGGACTGACCATCTCAGACTCCTACCGTTTTGTGAGATCCACTCCCTTTCGCCATTCTCAAAACGTGTACAACGTCATTCCTGGAGACTTTACGCAGGATGGCAAACTTGACATCCTTGTGATGAGCCAAGGTCAAAAATCACGTCAATTATCTCTTTATGTCTATGTGGGACTTCCGCAAGGCGGTTTTAGTGCGTCTCGGATATCATTCGTCTCTCCCATCTCAATTAATCTCTTGCTTCCGCGGTCAGATCTCACACCCATCTCTGCCTCGTCTTCCGCCCAATCCCAGCCTATTCCCATGGACATGAACGGAGACCTCCAAATTGATCTGTTTGGTACAGTGCCCTCTAGATCTTCCGATACGACGTTCAAGGTCTGGAACAATATTTGGAACTCTTCTGAGACGGGATCTACCGTATTTAACCTGTGCGTAGTACATGTAACCCCGTACATAGTCAAAATAAATGATTTTGTTCCGTTTCCATTCGCAGTACTGATCCTAATATGGATGGTGCGCAATGCAAGCTGTCCAACCCTCACAGCAATGCAGCCGTCGATTTGAATGGAGACTGCCTTGCAGGTAGGAATGTTATCCTTAGATGTAACCCTTTGATATGTATTTGCCTCTAGACTTGTTCCTAGTATGCGACGAGGAGAAAAGTAGCAACCAATATTTTCAGATCTGGGTCAATAACAAAGATTCTGGTTTCTCACTCGCCCAACTTGGTAGACTTCCCAAAGGATTCCAATCTATCACATTTGGCGATATCGGTACGAGTCTACTTTCACTATCATGACTGTTAGTGTTTATCCCTCCATAGATCGCGATGGAACAATCGATATGTTATTCGTGACATGCGATTCTGTATCGAAGTTAACCGGTGCAGGTTCCAAATGCAAAATCAATATTGCGTATAACAAGCAATTGCCCCTATGTGCTTCCGCCACCGCGCCCAGTGTCCGTAAAGGCAAACGTGTGTGCCGTTCGCCGGACGATCTTTGTACAGCGGACCCAGATTTCCAATTTGATCTACACGAGTCGGATGACAACCCGGTCAGTCGCAATCTACTGTAAACTTTCCAAGCGACTCAACTCAATCGTTTCCCAGGATTTCGTCAGCATCCCTGTATCCGACATATTCATTTCGGAAGGTGCTGTTCAATCTCAGTCGCTGCTGGTTCTCGATACGACACAGAAACCTCCTGTTCCAATTCCCATCAAGGTTGGTGATGTCAATCAAGACGGCTTCCCGGATCTCCTCGCTATAGTATCATCAGGTCCGGGATCGCAAAGTGCACGTACCCCACAACTCGCATATTCCGTACCTTGCGGCAAGGGTGTGTCGGGTTGCACTAGCAATAACTCTGGCCGCCGAGGTTGGGCGGTATTGAAGAAAGGAGGTGAAATTTTAAACAGCGTAAAGGATGCTAAATCTGTGGCTTTCCTGGACGTCGACGAGGACGTGAGTCCTTTACATCTGTGCCAACTATATACCTGGAAACTGACCCGACTGAAAGGGTACCTTGGATATCATGGTTCAAAGAACGGGTAACCAGGGTGAAGGGAATATATTGTTCGTTCAGAACAACTTCTACTACGATGCGTTCTTCCTAAAAGCCATAGGTTTGCCACCGATTCTACCGCATCGTAAGATTCTGACGAATCTTTAGTTTTGAATGGCGCATGCGGGAGCGGTTTATGCAGCACTCCAAACGGGACAAAGTACCACGTAAGAGACTCCACTCTCATTCAACGTGTGTTCGATTTAACCCACTATTGGACGCAGCCATTCGGGGTCAGCTATTCAGGGGCAACATACAAATACACCGTGCTTGATACATCAGGTCGGCGGTCTGCCGCAGCTGGTGCGTGAAAGATGCTTCTTGCACATGACCGAACTCCAGTTAACGAGCGCTCTTACAGTGGGACAGCTCCCACAGACCAGCTACCAGTCTCTTCTCACACCGTATTCCTACTTTGGGCTCGGAAGGACCAATAACTACATCGAGAATCTGTTTGTCGGCTCGACGAAGCATACCGACGAACATTACATCGACATGGAAGGTGTCATACCTAACTCGAAGGTAGTCATCATCCCTCCCATCGACGGAGATGGACCATGGAAGAAAGAACTTTTCTTGAGGCCTGGAGAGTGGATTCCTTGGGTTACACTGACGGTGGTAATCGCAACAGTCATTCTCGCTATCATCGTCTTTGTGTTGCATCTGAACGAGAAGGTGAGTCGAACGCTGGACTCGATTCAATTATGGTGTTGATTATGCTCTTCGCAGAGGGAAGATGAAATGGAAAGGCGGAGAGCTTCTCATCATATCAACTTCGATGCTCTATGATACGCTGATATCTATTGCTTCCTGGGCCGTTATGTATCATACACCGGTATAGTACTAATGTTCCTTCCGTCCCGTCACTCTACAAATTCCCATCCAGTATGATGACCCTCTCCTCCTGCTCTTTGTATCCTACCCTCGCCTTCTAGCTTCCGTAGATGCAAATCAACGCTGCGCGCAGCAGGTTCCCACAAGGACTGCGGATAGTCCGCGTATATGTCTTTGACGATCGTCCAAGCCGTCCAATGGTCCCCAGAGGGTGGGGACGAGCTCAGGACTTTCAGGACCTGATTCTCACGATCGACTCTATGACGCAGGTACATTGCAACATGAGTGTGAGAGACAGAGGGTCCGTGCCCAGGATATAGAATGTCGTATTTCTGCTCCCCACTTCCATCGCTGCTACCGAAATCTATTATCTTGCGCAGACTAGCCATGTACGCTGCGAGATCCTCGAAGACGGTGCTTCCGTGTCCGAGTATTGTGTCTGCAGTGAAGAGCGCGCGATCGGCAGGCAAGTAGAGGCATATTGAATCTGGAGTGTGTCCTGGAGTATGGATGACTTCCAGAGAATACTCCGAGTCATTGCTGTTCGAGGGCTCAGCAGAAGTGATCTTGAAAGTCTGGCCTTCCCTTAAGTCATGTAAACGTTTGCCTGATGCGTCAGGTGCGAAGGAATCCGGGGGCAAAGAATCCAGTAGTGTCCCCAATTGAGGGTGGGAAAACGGTATCTTATGAATACGTGGGGCAGGGAATGGGCGTGAATCAGGGTGTCTTTCGGCCCAGCGGCGGCGAAGGAGTGAAAGTACGGATGGGAGACCACCGATGTGATCGCCATGTCGGTGGGTGAGGATGATATCAGATATGTCTGCTTCTGTAGTGTGTATGTCAATGCTCAGATCTTTGAGAGCGTCCTCAAGGACATGTGAGTATTCGTCGCGGCCTTCTCCTGTGTCCACAAGTATGTATGGGTTACTTTGGCCCACAAGATAGGTATTTGTTCCTGGCGACGATCAAATGAGTGAAAGGACTAATATGATTGGCAAAGAATCGTAGGTAATACCCTGCAAGGTGAATTTTCCAGGATTCTGAAGAGATATCAGATTATGGGCGATTGAGTCCAAGACTGGTTTCTACCTGTCCCAGAATCCGGGTGACATTCTTACTCAACTGTCGGATATCATGATGATTATATTAGTTTGGGTCCATTCTCAGATTCTAGCTGTATTACTCCATCAAACATACCCGAGAAATCGACGGAAGAGCTTGCAGCACGTCCATAATAACGGTACAGGTTGTACGATGGAAGGGCTGCTGTGAAGGTCAGGGTGAATTGCATAGATACTGCCATTAGTAAGGCCGCAGTCCGATACCAAAGCATTGCAACCTCCCTAATATGGTAGGTGTCGGACACTTAACAAATACCCAGCGAAGTCCAAATTTCTTGTTTAATATTGATTTTCTGCTCGTGATGTGCCAAACATGTGCAAGCAATGCTAGCGACGTTCTCCGCACACTCAGTGCTGCCACCGTCGCTGTGACCAATGACGGCCTCTATGCCTCCGACTTTCACCATGACAGAAAACCAAAAGAGAAAGAGGTGCGAGATAGCCTGAACGTCCGCCGCGCATTACTTACCTACTTCGCAGGTCGACATCACCAGACGAGGTCGAAGGCCGTCCCCCAAAATCTCGTGTGATAGAAGCTCCTAGAGTCAGCGATGTCGATCCACAGAGACGTGTGGAGAGGGAAAAGGCTCTTGCAGCTCGTATGGCTGCCATAGAGCTGGACAAACTGGACAAGGAGAAGGATGGGAGGAAGGAACCAGGGTTTGATGCGAAGGCCGAATTCGCGAAGTTGACTAGTACGAGGTCTGGCGGAGTGTATATGCCCCCTGCTCGCTTGAGGGCGTTACAAGAGGCTGCATCCAAAGACAAGGCTTCTCCAGAGTATCAACGGCTCTCCTGGGACGCGTTGCGCAAATCCATTACTGGTATTGTCAATCGAGTCAACGTACAGAACATCAAGATGGTCGTGCCCGAACTCTTCTCCGAAAACCTCATTCGTGGTAGGGGGCTATTCTCAAGGAGCGTTATGAAGGCGCAGTCCGCGAGTTTACCATTCACCCCCGTTTTTGCCGGGCTGGTTGCTATTATCAACACCAAGTTACCCCAAGTTGGAGAGCTTGTGTTGACTCGTCTGATTAGTCAGTTCAGGCGGGCGTTCAAGCGCAATGACAAGGTATGTCGGTTCATCATAAGAGGTCTGAAATATTTCTGATGTTCTCCTTTAGATCATTTGCCATTCTACGACTACTTTTATCGCTCACCTGGTCAATCAGCAAGTCGCCCATGAACTGATTGCTTTGCAAATCCTTGTCCTTCTCCTGGAACGTCCGACAGACGACTCCATCGAGATAGCTGTGGGCTTCATGCGGGAAGTCGGTGCTTTCCTAACAGAAAATTCTCCAAAAGCAAACGCATCGGTGTACGAGCGCTTCCGAGCGGTTCTCAACGAGGGGTCCATCAGTCACCGTGTGCAATACATGGTCGAAGTTCTCATGCAGGTGCGAAAGGACAAATACAAAGATAACCCCATTATTCCGGAAGGCTTGGACTTGGTGGAGGAGGATGAGCAAATTACCCATCAAATTCAACTTGAGGAAGAACTTCAAGTTCAGGAGGGCCTAAGTGTGTATAGTTTTATTTTATAATAATCAGCATATGGCTGATAACATCGTACTTTGCAGACATATTCAAGTTTGACCCCAATTACGTGGAGAATGAGGAAAGATACAAGGCGATCAAGGTCGAGATCTTGGGCGAGGGATCCTCGGATGAGGAGTCGGGTTCTGAAGAGTCATCTGAGGAGGATGAAGACGAGGAAGGTATGTTATGATTCCCATCCTTGTTGTAATATTTTCATTCATGACTGTTGCCAGCTGTGGAAGAGAAAGAAGGTATCGAGGATAGAACTGAGACGAACTTGGTCAACCTGCGTCGAGTGATCTATCTAACGATCATGAATGCGCTCAATTATGAGGAAGCCGTGCATAAGTTGCTGAAAGTACAGATGAAGGAAGGCCAGGAGGTAGCTATCAACACTATATTATTCCAATTCGTTGTCTGATAAATACCCACAGATTGAGCTTTGCAACATGATCATTGAATGTTGCTCGCAAGAGCGGTCGTACTCAACCTTCTATGGCCTCGTTGGCGAACGTTTTTGCAAGCTGAACCGTGTTTGGAACGATTGCTTCGAACAGGCCTTCGTGAACTACTTCACTACGATTCATCGGTACGAGACGAATCGCCTTCGCAACATCTCCCGATTCTTTGGCCATTTGCTTGCCACCGATTCTATCTCTTGGGCCGTCATGGAATGTATCAAACTTACGGAAGACGACACCACTTCAAGTAGTCGTATCTTCATCAAGATTATGTTAGGTGAAATGCAGGAGTCAATGGGCTTGAAGACAATCACGGAGCGATTCAAGGATGACGAGGTGCAGAGATGTTGCGGCGGCATGTTCCCGATGGACAACCCCAAGAATACGCGTTTTGCGATTAATTACCTGACAAGTATTGGGTTAGGCCCGGTCACGGAGGAAATGCGTGAACACCTAAAGGTGTGTGAAAGTCGCAATCGTCCTATGTCTAAATGCTGACAATCGACTGTAGAACGCACCAAAGTTGATCATGGAACAACGGCGAGCGATGCTTGAAGCAGAATCTTCTTCGGACTCTGATTCCGATTCCTCTGACTCTGATTCGGACTCGGACTCTGGCTCAGATTCTTCTAGCGGATCAGATTCTTCGGAGGACTCTAGACCCCGTCGTCGACGGTCTCCTTCACCACCACAAAATCGTCGCAAGAGAGAAGATTCCAAGTCTCCGCCTCCTCGGGCACGACGGCCTTCGCCATCGCCTCCTAGACGAAGGGACGACGGAAGGGACGGAGACCGCTACAGGTCACGTCGGGACTCTCCTCCAAGGCGACGTGACCGCAGCGCAGATAGAAATGAACGGGATCGTAGCCCGCCTCATTCACCACCTCATAAGTCACGTTATGACGCCCGTCGTCTACCATCACGGTCCCCCAGCCCTCCTCCACGCAGAGGAGAGAATATCAGTGGCAGAAATGGCAGAGATGTCCGAGATGACTATGATCGAAAACGCGCAGATGATCATAGGAGTAAGGACAAGCCTAGGGATGGAGATAAAGATAGGGATAGGGACGACTATAGGGCCCGACGGAGAAGCCCTTCCAGAGAAAGGTACAACGGTCGTGATTCTAGGCGTTGAACTTTGGACGGATGCCATTGTATTGTAGCTCGTAGTGTGTATAACTTATCAGCGTCACGCTCATGTATGCTTGATCTCGCAGTTATCCACATCATGCATAGTGTTGTTTCTTCATGATCTAGATGTCAAGACAACTAGCACGTCAGACATCATCACCTACTTTCGACACGACTCGAAATACCTTCACCCCAATGTCACTAGAAAGAAATGCCTCGTTTCCCGATTTACAGACACAGGCTCCATGTCCACATCACTCAAGATGCCACCATTCTCCGCTAGTACTTCATCTTCTGAGGTGTTATGCCGCTCCAAAGTCACACCAGTTCATATGATAAAGATCAAGGTCTTAGGTGACTCGCAGGAGTATGCACTGAAACCGCTGGATTCCTAAATGTCAAATTTCCTGGCAATACACGAAGGTTTTCAAAAAATAGCATCGAGAGCAAAGCACGAGGTGGGAAAGAATACATGAAATGCAAGTACCTACAGCTTTAGTTACACAGCTCACATCTGCATATACGGTGGTTGCGGCGCACCGGGGGGAGGTGGCGGCATCATAGACTGCATCATTCCAGGAGGCATGCCCTGCTGTGCAAACCCAGGAGGAGGTGGCGGTACAAAACCCACTGCAGCAGGGTTGAAGACCGGCATGCCTTGTGGTGGGGGCATACCCATTGGTGGCATGCCAGGCGGAGCCATCCCACCCATCTGCATGGGCATAGCTTGTTGCATGATGGTTTGCTGGGGAGTAAACCCTGGCGGTGGTGGAGGTTGGGCCAGTGCACCGGCGAATTGGCCTTGATATGGGCCCTGGAATCCCGGCATTGGAGGACGGGAGCCGAATGCCAAAGGAGCAGGTGGCGGACGAGCGGCAACGGGGAGAGCGTTGTTTTTACGGGCTTGTGCGGCAAGGAGACGTTCCGCGGGTGTACCGTGTCGTTCTCCTTTCCCGTCTTTCTTGAAGGCGTATTGGACGGAGATCGCTTTGTTCATGAGGAACTGGCCGTTCATAGACTCGATTGCTGCGTCCGAAGATTCGAAGTCGGTGTATGCAACGAAACCATAGCCCTTTGACTGGCCAGTACCTGGGTCACGAGCAATCTGGACAGTAGAGGTTTTAAGTGTTAATGAAACTGCGTACGAAGGGGGCATGCCGTGTTCGTACCTTGGCAGTTGTTGCCATCACTCCAAAGGCACTGAACGTATCGTACAAAAGCCGTTCGTCCACGTTCTCGTCCAGATTTCCAATGAAAAGGTTTGCGCCAACGTCTAGTTGCTTTTTGTCCGATGAAGCCTGGAAAACGGAAATGAATGTTAGCACCAGTAAAAAATCGAAAGAGGCGCAAGAATGTCGAGTTTATTCGAATGTACGGTACACGGGTGGAAGTGAGTATGTGTGTTGAGTAGACGAGGTCTGTTACGAACCTTGTTAACCCTGATGGGCTTCCCCCATAGCTTGATTTGATTCATAATCTTACATGCGTACTCAGCATCCTCCTCCGTCAGAAATTCGCAGAAGCCGTATCCTTGGTGGGTCATAGATATACGGTCTTTTGGCAGGTGAACATTGACTGAGATATACAAAGCTTCAGCCCCGTGTATTGTATAAGAGCACTGGTACGCACCCACTGGACCGGCCTGCAACATCAACTCCCATACTAGCGCATCACTACAACGCTCATCCAGATTTCCCTACAAGATATTTAGCTCACCAGAGCAAGTACGGCGAATAGCAATTCTGCTCACCAGATACACCGTCGCTTCTTGATTCCTGTCGTCTTGTGGCCGGGACATTTTGTGCAAACAATATTGTAGCAGAGTGACCACGGACTGCTTACACTGGAGTTAGTATGAGAAACTCCCACAGTTTACTTTGCTTATTATGAACATAATAACCAGATTTAGCGCCGAATCACAGAAGTCAAATTTCGTATACCAGAGAGGGCTGACCGTCTTGAGGAATTCAGAATTAGAGCACGAAATCGTGAATCCTCCAAAAGACTAATCCTTTCAACTTCTCAACTTACGGGTATTAAACCCCAAAAACCCAATTCCGGTTACGAACTACAGAAGACGTAAAGAGTAAGAAATGAAGGGACCCTTACATGAGAAAGGGATAGAAAACATGAAGAAAACCAGAGAGGGTACGGGGTTATTGTGTTCATGAAGGGGCAAGCAGATGATGACAGGACGGGATATATCGATAAATCGTGAAGCCGGAGAAACATGATCGTCGTGAACAAAGTATGACAAGAGTAGCGAAACGCTCGAGCGGCCAAAGGTCGACCCTTTAGACGATGACACACTTATTCCTCTTCTTCACGACCGGTGGTTCCAGTGCCGCCACGATAGCCTGTACAGCATCTTCAGTCTATGTAACCATAAAGGAGTCATCGGCGACTCACCTCGTCAAACACGTTCTTCAAGCCTTTCTGCGTCAGCGCCGAACATTCCACATATTTGACTGCTCCAAGTTCCCTCGCAAGTCGCTCTCCCTGCTCGCTCGTCACTGGTCTCTGCTTCTGCCTCTGCAACTTCTCCAAAACCTGCGGGTCATCTCGCAAATCAATCTGCGTACCGACGATAAGGCAGGGAACTCCGGGACAGTGGTGGTGGACCTCTGGGAACCACTTCTCTTTCACGTTCTCAAACGAGGCGGGAGACGTCACACTGAAACAGACGAGGAACACATCTGTTTGGGGGTATGATAATGGGCGGAGACGGTCATAATCCTCCTGACCTGTTCAGTATCATCCGTGCTGAGCATCGTCAAGACAACAGACAGGGGACGAATATTGTGCGTACCAGCAGTATCAAATAGACCCAGTGTGTAGGGGTCATCACCAATCATTACCGTAACAGCATAATTATCGAACACCTAGAGAATTGGGAATTGGGGCGACCTCGATTTCACGGATGAAGCGATGCAACTCACGGTTGGCACATATTCACTTGGGAATTTGTTGGTAGTGTAAGATATCAGGAGACAGGTCTGTACTATCGTGACCCTCCAAACACCATGTATGATAGGAATGAACGTACCTTGCCGACAGCACCATCTCCAACGACCACGCATTTGATTGTCTGCATATCGCTCCAAAGTTTCTATGAGTCAAGTAAAGATACTGTAAAGGGTTGAGAACGAGTATCAGCACTGCAGATTGAACATTCGGAGGGTGCGCCAGCAGGACAGACAACGTTCTTGTTCGACAGCTTTGACGTGTTGGTATGATCCCCTGACGATGGCGCACCTTATCCGGACATGCACCGCCCCTCGACAGGCAGAAAGAAGTAACTCACTTTCTTGTAGACGAGGTTGTGAAGGGCAGCAACGAATTCCAATGTGTCGCGTGGGGGTTGGTAGATTCTAGGAGTATTTTATCTTCCAGAAGCACCGCGAGTTGGAAGCAACCTAACCAGATTCGTCATTCGCTGCGGTGATGAATGTCGTGCCGCCAGAAAGTTACGGACCTAAAAACAACTCGTACAAGTTGCAGGAACACGGCTGGGCACGCTGTGGAGATCAATGGGCGGGAGAACGGGGGAAGTAGCGGACGGGCTTGAATTGCCAGCTGCCTCAAGGACGCCTAACGACTGTCGACTGTTTCACCGCCCTTACAGGCCGGACCTGCCCTTAACCGGCGCCACATTGTAACACTAATAAATTTACTGATCCGATAATAAAGCTTATTTACTCCTGCTTATTATTGTTAATTATTGAATTTGTTAGGCCCGCATATGTAAGACAGAAAAGCGTAGATTGCAAATCGAGAAAATAATTTAGTATGATAGGGGACTTGTGTATAAGCAAGGAGGGGCCGTGTATAAACAAGAGAGGACCTCATGATATGATCCTTCATGGCCATGAAACCTCCTGGCTGCTCTCAACAGGAGGCTGAGAGAACCATGTCAGTAGCCCCTGTCTCGAACCAGTCAGTACATGACCTTCAGTCGCATGGTTGCCATCGAAATTCTGGCATGATACGTGAGAGTGAGTTATGGGTATTGACTGCCTCACTTACTGCGACTGCTGGGATAGAGTTATCTGGAGGTGACGCTTGTTTAGACACATCAAAAGAACGTCAATGCAATAGAACTTACCATCCCCATGATGTAGGCCATGTACAATATCCCCACTGGACCGATCCCATACCATGATGCAACCTCGGACGTTTCCAAAGAGAAGGTATACTCCTCGATTTGCAAACAAAGCACCGAAGTCATAAGAGAGGTCATTTTCGTAGTCTGGATCCTGAGTTGCGTATATCTTTTCGACTTTGCCTTTGTCGTCTTCCCCACTCACATTGACTAGATGTGCACGTCCGCCCGCTTGTGCGGCCAATACATGTGTACCCTTCGGATCCATGTCCAGAGTGGATCTAACAGTTATGTGAGTATGAGCCAGCTCAAAAAATCGATAAGATACCCTCACACTTTTGATTTCATAAAGGTATACGCACGAAGCGTGCCATTCGGCACCTGGCAATACCAACTAGCAAGACCGGTCAAGCGGCAGCAGTACACCATATAGTTCTGCAACTCACAGTACACCATCCGTTGTCCCTCCAATCATAGCTTCGCCATCTTCAATGAACTTGAGGGCAGTCACATTCTGTCTCAGGATAGCACGTTGCGGTAACCAAGTCCCTGCATTCCGCGTGTCAGAGCGACACATTGATCAGACGAGAGATATCAAACCTTTGATGAAGAGCCAGACTTTTACCCCAAACCGGGGAGATGCTATGGCGACACGGTCCCGAAAAAAAGCCAGACAAGAGGGATCGTCATCCAGTCGACGGTCCCGACTGACGTCGAGTATTTTTGCCCACTGCCATTTGTTCTGGGCCTAAGGCTATATTTCAGTCATTGGAAGGAGTGACACAAGATGTCCACTCTTACGCTGCGAGTCCAGGTACTGACAATGCCGTTTTCTCCCATAGTTACAACACCAGCATCGCGCTCCATCCAAGAAACGGCCGTGACTTGCATATTGTGCGCCAATTTGGCGATCTCTGTGTGATTCTTGTTGTTCCATATTCGCACACTCTTGTCATAGCCTATTGACATCAGAACACAGTGACAACAATCGTCTGCGTTGCTACTCACAGGTCAAGGCAAACATGGTTCCATCTGAATTATGCGTGATGGTACGAACCCCCACATCACCTTCACCCTTCACATGAACCGAATGTATACCTTGAGAGGTAGGCCATTTGAATGTCTTTTGGCGTCTTGACTCTGGCGCGGAGGGCTGGCCAACGGGAGAAGCCATGCGTTTAACGCCGTGTGTTGGAGAATAAGCACCTGGCGCGGATCCAGAGAACGCCACCGGTTTGGCAGGTAGCGGGTGTGGGAAAGCTAGATTCAATGTGAACACAGATCTTCGTTCATGCTAAACGACTCACCACCCGGCGGCAGACGAGATGCAACAGGAGAAGGAAGCGAGGGTGAGTAAGGGGATGCTTGAGGACTATAAATTTCTTGCGACTCCGCCCGAACAGGTGTCTTCGGTTGTGGTGCTGAGGGAGGAGGTCCATTATCATACAAAAAACCTGCGAGTGTCGTCAGCATTAGATAAGCTATAATGTTTGTACGCATCCATCAATCGCTACAGACAGTAACACAAACCGCAGGAGTAAGAGGGAAAGAATCAGTGACTACCTACCGGATGATAATCTACTCGCCAAGGATGGTGGATTAGTCATAACATCCGTTGGTGCAGCATCATCGTGAACCGCCGTAGAAACGCTTTCGTCTATACCACTAGGCGATAGCGGTACAGCATTGCTTGACGATGAGCCGTTTTGGTTCTGAAGAGAGGTCACAGGCTGTATCGGAGGCTGTGGACTTGACGCATCTTGCGAGGTCTTTCTGATAAACTGGCGCTTCATGCCGTTCCCATTAGCCTGTCGCTTGGGAGCCCAACCACTTCCTATGGCAACTGGTTTCTTCGGGGCAGCAGGCAAATTCTGCGTTTGCTCGGTTGGAGGAAAATTCGGCATATGATGGCCTCTACCTGAATTCCAACCATTCATCCCGGAAGGTCTGATGTTTAAGGGATTAGAGAAAGAGCCTGAAGGAATGTAGGCCAGCGACTTCGGGTCTGGTGGGGGACTAGGATTCCTTGTCTGGCCACCCCACTGTCTATCTAAATTAGGCGGAGGGGTGACATAACTATAACGACGGCTAATGATCTGCCGTCCAGACCAACGGGATGTTGTGGGTGACCTCGGGGTTGGGTGCTGTACGGGTGGTCTGTCCACTCCACCACTAGGGGCCGGTATCGGCACATCCTCAACCTTGACTTTACTGCTAGACGCAGATGCCTGAGTTGACGCGGACGGGCTCTGTGTCCGAGACGGTGTCCGAGAAACGGGAGGAGAAACATGCTCAGAAACAGCAGGCGGGGAACAGACTTTCTTCTGCACGGTGGAAGATTGATCAAACGTCGGTTGTGTAGCAGTTCCGGACGCATTGGTCGGCGCTGGCACCGACGAGGGCTGAAAGCCAAACCCATAGAATCGGTAAACGATTTGATGAAATTTTTAAGTACATACCGCAGCCTGATTTGCTTCTTCGTCGCTGGTAGCTTTCTGACTGCGCAAGGGTGCGGTTTGCTCCGGTTTAGGTTTCGATGAGCCAACGAAGTCTGTCAATAAGCCCCCAGACACGAACGGGTTTGGTACGAGTTTCCGCCTAGGTACATATGGCAAGGGAGCAGGCGTCTGAGCCTCCTGTTTCGGCGCCGGGGGTTCACTGGACTTCCAAGACTCCGTGGTCCGATGTGTCTCACCAGAGATAGACGAGGAAGGGGCAACTGTACGGGACGTTAAAGACTCAGTTGGCATTGGCGACGGACTTCTGATGTTTTCTAGCCGTGTCATAGGCATAGCATGGCTAAAACGACTCTTGGAGGTCTTAATGTGCGGGGCATTGGGACCAGAGGGCAATGATGAGAGACCAGGGGGGTCATCGTTTTCGGGAGACATTTGCGGTGGCGATATAACAGCCTCGGATCGAGGGGGAGGTGAGGCTGGCGATGTTAACGATACCCATAACCCGGGAGGCGAGAATGAGGCTGATTTTAATCTTTCCTGAGAAGTAGCGGGAAGAGAGGGAGTTGGTAGCGTGGGGGATGTTGCGGGGCTGCTAGGAGTAGAGTCCAGCTCCATCGGAGACAAACTTCGCTCCCGCCGAGAGGATGTTCTACGATGCTCCAAATCATCTTGTATAGTACTCGGTCCATGAACATCAGCTTCATGTTGTCCTAGTGTTTGAGTTCCTTTACTGGGCAGCTCTGTCTTCTCTCTCGACGTGTCGGTTGTGGACGCAGGAGGGGGGAACGAGATGCTATCAACAGCCTTCGACACAACTTCGGGTTCGGCTTGCACGCCCACTGAGGCGAAAGAACGCGAGCTAGACGCAAGAGGATCTAGAATGCATTGCAACTTGATCCTTACTGAGAAGCTTTGATAGATATTGACTCACGCATATGATTTGTTGGTGGTAGTTTACTCCATGGCTTGCGCATTTTTGGTGGCACGGTCGATTCCAAAAACGAAGGCGTAATGGTAACCTTCGGGCGGGGAGTTGAGGAATCTGCATCTGAGTCGAACGAGCCATTAGAGAGTCTACCAGCAAGTACAACCGGTGTATCAAGCAATTTCCCGTCGGGGGCAGCTACAGCAAGCAAGATCTCCTTTCCTGGTTTGACTTCGATTCTCTTCTGAGCAAACAAGCTGAAGTATATCACAGAAGTGTCCCCTTCATCGTCGGAGTCTTCAGGCAATTGAACTTGACGTAGCACGACGTGAGCCTTTTGAGTCGAACCGTGAGGGTGGAAGCGTAGTGGCCCTTTTATTCCAAGTATAGAGGCCACCGTGGGTTCCGCCGACGCCCCAGAGACGTTGCTGGGGGTAGGCTTGTCCATGAAGAACGTAATGCAGTAAGTCCGATGACTTCAAACTGGGAGAGGTAAGTTCAGCATGCAAAGAGTCGATCGAAGGACGAACCTGCTGTGGTCGCTCGCTACAAACGCCGGAGTTTCAAACCTTGCTTTGGTTTAAGAGTTGCATTATGCAAAGAAGCGCACGTAGCCCCTTATCCGGAATTACCGCCGGTACTTACCGGCAGAAAAAAAATGGCTCAGTTCATGCTTCCCTCTCTGCACCCATTCCAATGTCACTTTAATATTGAACTGTTCTTTCGCCGTGGCTATGCAAAGACTTGCATCATAAGGGGGACCCTTCGCCGAAAATACAATCAACCTACCTAGGAACCAACCACAGCAATGTCACATCCACATGTCGGGGAAACAATACCTCAACCGTCGCAGGAGCTCTCAAGACACTGACTTTTCTCTTCACATCCTCTGACAAACAACCAGATTTCATCTCACAGGACCTTATGACCCTCTAATGCCTTGGCGGACATTCCGGACCGCCGCTGATCACGATGCCTTTCAACGTTGAATATAACGCAAAGTGGACAATGCTCGTAAACATATAAGATAACGATATGGCTGTTCCTCACACCAAACGAGTGTGCCAGATCATAAAGGTCAGTCTTTTCCTTCATCGACTCCCATGCGGATATCTACTGACACATTCATGTGTTCTAGTTGAAGCCAGAGGCCGAAGCTGAGTATCTCGAGATACACAAAGCTGCATGGCCTGGCGTACTCGCCGCATTATCCCGGCACAACATTGCAGACTACTCAATTCATTACTATCGCCCGCTACATCTGTTGATCGCAAACTTCAAGTACGTTGGACATGAATACGAGAAAGACATGACCGGGATCGCTGCGGATCCAGAGACTCGAAATTGGTGGAAAATGACGGATGGCATGCAAGAGAGCTTCGAAGAAGGTGCCACAGGAAGTGGAGGAGATGTTTCGTGGTGGACGGTACGTGGTCTCTAGTCATAATTCTTCAATTGACCAAGTATAGTCCCTAGGATTTGCCTGAAGTCTTTCGATTTGAAGGTGCTGGTACTCAGTCACAGTAAAACAATGAACCATCAGACTGTATTTTCGGGTCCTCGACACGCTGCAGAGGACAACTATCGTTTTCCTTTTCGTTTCGTTAACAATCCAAGCGATAAAGTATGTACTTCCCTCAATGCCATATGTGTCTTCCTATTTCCCGAGTAAGAACATGTCTGGTCAACCTACGGTCCGCGATATGAGCTAAACACATATGACTGTGACACCAAATGAGGCAACTGTAGTAGTTCCCAAATCTCAGAAGCATCCTAGAAGGGCCCGTGTCTGATGATGAACATCCTTCTATCCGAGTCATAGTCTTGTTGAACTGCCAGCTCACTCTTTTCTTCAAACCGCCACTACCGATACATAGAACATCGCAATGGCCAACCTCGCCACCCGAGAGTTCCTTAACCATCTGAAGTCGCTGTACCCTCAAGTCGCCAGTGCTACAGGCAGCGCTGTGGTTCTCAACAATCCTTGGTACATCATTGCTGCCGTCGCCTTTGGATCAAGTAATATACCAGACGCAGTACCTATCGTCTTCACTCATGCACTCGAGGATTTGAAGAAAGTCCAGACCGAGCACAGTGTGGACAAGGAAACTGCTCATAAGGAACAATTGCGCTTGGCACGACGGGTGCGAGAGGCAGTTCTTAAGGGTGGACTTCTTTGCGGAGCTTCACGAGTACGTTGATATGCAACCCAGAGCATACCATCTAACTCCATACATAGGCTATCAACAGTCTCATCGCTTTGCATGCAGCCACACCGGAAGATCTGTGCGATACTGAAACGATCAGGTATGATCTTTGCCACATTTGCCACATCTTAACATGATATCGGTACTGATAGTGTGGTTGAAGAGATCAAAACGTCACGATGGAAGAGTACGTACAAAATGGCGAAAAACTCTTCCGCGCAATGTACCGTGATACCGCAGACAACGTGCAGGGTCTCCTCGACAAGGTGTATCCGGACATGGGTTAGTCATTTCCCATGAGCTGGTATTGTTTCTTCTGAGTTAATCACATCTCCGTAGGATGGTTCTCCAGGGTTGTAGGATACGGCATCACTTACGGCTCAACTGGTGATCTGCTCTCCCAAGTCGAAGTTTCCTACATCTTGGTCGCCGCGCTTATCTCGATGGACACACCCCGTCAGATCGCGTGGCATCTTGCAAATGCTCAGCACGGGGGAGCCACTCTACAGGAGGCTCAAGCAATCAGACAAATCACTATGGAGGTGGCGGAGAAATCAGGCATCCGGTGGAAGGAGGCAGTGCCCAACGTCAACTGAACAGCACTCTCAGAGAGTGGACGCACCAGTGCAATAGAACGCCGCCCCTGCTGTACGAATTGAGCCTGTCGTATATGGAATGCAAAGCTGTGTATATGTGCATATCTCGTATTAAGTTCAAACTATTGGAGGAATCACCCGAGTCTAGCAAGTGTTTCAGGAATCTCCCTTTCTGAAGGAATATTGACTGAAGGACGTGGGCAAGGTGCCAGAGAACATATTGACAAGAAGTGCAGGCTGAAAAGTTGAGAGCTGCTGCGAACGGGAATCAAGGTCGTGGTCGTGAGGGAGAAGTGTAGAAAGGGAATTCGAACTCCGCATAAGCGATTCAGGGCGGCCACACTGGGAACGTCTCATCATCGCCCCCGCTGTCTTCTGTATTCATACCTCCACGACCTCCACGACCTCGCAAGCTTACTGTTTCGACTCATATCCCTTCGCACTGTTAATATTTAGCTTGCCATCAGGACTCATTCCAGCAACTACAGAATCACTTGAACAACGACATGGCTGATCAGAGCAACTTCGACTTCCTGTTCAAGGTATGTGGCTGTTAGTGGCCCTGCATATAGCATGGGTCCATTCTACGGCCGAGGGATTGCTTATTGAGCTGTTATATGGTTAGGTGGTACTGATTGGAGACTCTGGTGTCGGAAAATCGTGTGTTACTCTCACTCTCACTGGTCTCTGTGTCCCAACTGACACGCAACCTCTAGCAACCGTTCGTACCACTACGCGGCATCAAAGTTACATTGTGTATGTAGCTCTAACACATTTTCTCTTGTCAATTACAGTTCTCTCGCGATTCACACGGAATGAATTCAACCTGGAATCCAAGTCGACTATTGGTGTAGAGTTTGCCACCCGATCGCTAGCCATCGATACCAAGACCGTGAAGGCACAGATCTGGGACACAGCTGGACAAGAACGTTATCGTGCCATCACATCCGCGTAAGCACCGCTTCCCGTATGTCGGAGGATGATGACGCTGATAAGAAAGGTTGTGGGAACGTTCAGATACTACCGTGGTGCAGTTGGTGCACTGCTCGTCTATGATATCTCGAAGCACGCAACGTACGTGAACGTGACGAGGTGGTTGAAGGAACTTCGAGACCATGCGGATTCGAACATCGTCATCATGCTAGTAGGAAACAAGAGTGATTTGAAGCACTTGCGGGCGGTACCTACGGACGAGGCGAAGAGCTTCGCAGGTATGATCCTCCATCTTCATGATGATCCTCCTATTGACATACGTATAAAGCGGAGAACGGACTGTCGTTCATCGAGACTTCGGCGCTGGACGCCTCGAACGTTGAGTCGGCTTTCCAAACCATCCTCACAGGTATACTTCCTGCGCAATAAATAAATTCATTCCGCTGACCTTATTCTCTTCAGATATCTACAGAATCGTCTCTAGCAAGTCGCTTGAGCAGTCTGCAGACCCCATCAAACCTTCGACCGGTGACTCTATCCTCGTCACACCAAGCGTGGACACACAAGCCAACCAAGGTGGCAAGTGCTGCTAGACAGGGTTGTGGGTTTGCGTTGCATGGTCGGTTTTCTGGATATTGTACATAGTACATACATGATCTTCTTGTAATTCTCAATTCTTTCATACAATGCCGGGCGCAGTTTCCTTGCTCTCCTCATGCAACTTCGGGGTGTTGGCTAATGTTGTGAAGGAGAAACTAGCAACAATTGCTTTGAATCCGGATGATTTGTCGCCAAATACTAAATACTGAATAGCGTATAAGGCTCCAACCCTTTATATTATTTACTCTTTATAAAGAGTTACAACTCTTTACCTTTCTCTTTATTTATGGTAATCGTGTAAATTAATGTAAACTGTTTATAAAGAGTAAATAAAGAGTAAATATATAGGTTACGATGCAGGCCCTGTATCTTGACATATGTAGCAATATGACCGTACATTACTTAGATTCAATCATATATTGCAATTTTGTGTGACTTAAGAAATATTTGGACTCATTAACACAGATCTTGGGAGTGCGGGAAGACGGGCGCTTATAAATACAATGCAACTTTAGCCGCTTGCAAAGTCGCATCTGCTTGAGCCTCAAGGCCTGATAACTTGAGAGATACTTTGGGAATTCAGTGCGTAAAAATTGCAAAGCCATACAGCAGGTGAAAATTATCTTCACTTTTTAGACACAAATAACATGTGTTAGTTGTAAACTTACCCTTTACTCTTTATAAACTGTTTATAAATTGCTTATAACTCTTCCTCTTTATTTACAGCATAGGTGTAAAGGTAAAGTAAAGGGTTGGAGCCTTACTAAATAGCGTAAAAGTAAATGGAGAGCAAAAGGTTTGCGAGAGGCACGGCTCATTCGCGCGAACAGACGACTCGTCCTTGTCTCCGAAGACTAACTCGGCGCGCCCTGCAGATTGCGGAATTGCTTCCCTGGCCTGTCAAGGGCGGATTATCCCGGACCAACCCGCGGCTTGCGCTGCGGGCAGTGTAGGGTCACCAAGTTTTCTGGAGGGGACGGTCTTGAACCAGCGCACAGACGAGTTTATCCGTTGAAGATTTAGACCACCTCACATTCCCGGTTTAGGGCCGTTACAGCCACTACACCAAGGTGCCGTGCACAAATATGGCTGGATGGCGTCTACGTAGTGTTTTAGACACGTGGCTACACGACTGACCAACGTGGGTGCAGTCGCGTCTGTATTCCCTTGTCTCAGGCTTCGTAAGGTATAAAAGCAAACAGACCTTGGGAGATACCCATCGAGCTTCATAGAGCTCGCAGCTGGACGATAATCATGGCCCTCGTCTTAACTCCAATTGTCGAATTCTATAGGACCATCCTCCAACCGGTCCAGCCGCTAACCTGGTTGGGATTGTCATTGAACTCTCTCGACCTCGCTGCTGCATTCCGGCTATGTCTCGTTCTCCGACAAATACGAGAACAGCTCTACGCTACACATGTCAAGAAAGCTCGCACGGGAGTTCGTGGTATTCCACAAGTTGAACACCGTTCGTTCCTGCGCGAAGCGACCACAGTATTGCTTGTGGTGTACGGAGGCGAGGCCATTACTGGCAAGTGTTAGCGGTTCTAAAGGGATTGCACTGTTCTGACCTAGGCTTATAGCACCATTTTTGGGCAGCCCTCCCTCCTTCATGAAATCGGGTGTTGTTCCCGCTTTATACACGATCATGCAGGCTCTCGTAGAGTACCTGCCGGTCATCCCTGAGATGACACTCAACACGGAACTCCCGCTCGCTGCTTTTGATGGCGTGTCGCGTGCCTTCCTTCTGTGTAATATCATCCCGCCCGTAGTGCTCAACCACCAATTAGCGGACGTATCGACCTCTCCGTGGACCTTGCTTTTGACTTCTCTGGTAGGTCCAGATCGTTGCCTCACGTAGGACGTTTAAATTGACATCCTTTTCTATAGGTGACGGCTAATACTGGATTTTTTGTCGTCAACTTCCTGTCATTCCTCCAACCTTACTCCCTCACGTTGTCCACCCCTCCGGAGATGCTGCCTTACGGCTGGACCACGCTTGATCTCTGGTGTGCGCCGCTCATCACGGGGCTCTACGCTCTTCTCACACACGCACAACCATTCTGGGCAGAAGCTCACTCGACCCTTTTAGGGTTCCTCGGAGCTGCATCTGTGGATGCCGATGGTTTGGTAAAGGCTGCACCAGTTGATCCAGAAGTGGCTCGTGCTGCTTGTGCGGCAATTCTCGCCGTCATGTTTTCAGTCAGGACGGCGAAGAATCTCGGCGGTGATTTATGGAAACCCAAAGCCGAGAAGATCAAGGAGAAGGTGCAGTGAGACGCAGATGCGGACATATTGGCTATATGAGGGGGTGCTTTAATTACGTTATAAGCGTGTGATGATTTTATGACATTAACGAATACAGAATTATAGATGAGATAGCAATGTTATCGCAGTACCCGGAACCATAGTATGATGTAAACTTGTATGTAGCAATGATAGCAGTCAGACTAATCTGGGCCAGACTAGGCTTTGCCAAAAGTTTCGCAGGACTGCGTATTTCGTTGGCCCTGGTTCAACCTTGTCATTTTTATCATTCACCGAGCTGCGCCTCAATAGAGGACCCATCTCCGGCGTCATACCGCCCACGAGGAGCTCGCGAACCTAAGCACTATGTACTCAGCGTTCGAGAAAACACTGAAATTGAAGCAAGGCATGTGAGGAGGGATTCAAGTTTTGAAAGTGCGCGATATTGACGATGAGATGAACCATTGGAGAATAACGAAATATTCATTGATATGTCTTAATCCGTGTCAGCTGCGCGTTTCCGGACATATGCCGAATGTGGGTAGTTGCACCGGCGTCTCTTTCGTCTCTTTCTTCACCGTCGGAGAGACAAACCAAATTTGTTCCCTTCTCGGTCATTTACAGGAGATTTCGTTCGTTGTGTAATCAGCAATATTGGCCTGTTTAGTGCTGCTGCGTGTTTCCCCCGGTGCTTTCTCGAATCGAATCTCCGCTATCCTTAAATCTCAGAAGATCCCTGTGTGGGCTTATATATCGTAGGGCCATCTGCTTTCGTCCTCCATCTTGAACTTAACACCCCCTCCTTCTCCCGTCAACAGCGCTACTCAATGAATAACTTACAGGGACGCAATGGCCGCCCCGTTAACGTCGTGACCAACTCGTTTGAGATCAAGAGACTGCCGATGAGGCAGTTCCACCACTACGATGGTGCGTTATCCCGCTCGATTCCCTCTATGATTTCGCTGATCTCGTCCGCTGTGTCGTAAATAGTTGGTGAGTTTTTCCTTTCGTTTATTTGCCGCTCGATCTCACAGAGGGCCTTTAGCGATTATCAAGCAAGATCCTGCCAAGGGGGACGCGCCTCTCCCTCCCGGACGTCGATACAGGGAAATCATCGAGACGATGCAAAATTCCTACCCCAAAGTTTTCACTCCCCGCGCGAGCTACGACGGTAACAAGAACATGTATTCCACCGCAAGAATTCCAAGTGGCAACGTGAGTGGTGTCGTTCCCCCTTTCCCAAATGTTTTGTCAATGAAAACTCCGTGGATCAGTTTACCGTAAAGATGAGCCCAAATCCCAATTCCAACCGAGGGGTGTACGAAGTACGCATGTCGCTCGTTAGCACCATTCAACCATCGTAAGTACTAGCAAATCTATGATCGTATCGGACACTGATTGTCACAATGTATGTGCTTGTATAGGGATCTACAGCGACTGATCACGCACGAGGGAGCGGATGTATTGGGCGCGCCTACGGCGAACCTCAACACCGTCGCCGTGAACCTCCTGCAAGTGATCGTCTCCCAAGGACCTCACATGCAAGTGCTTCACGGCAGACTGTGTTGCAAATATGGCTAATCTCTTTTGTTATTCAGCGCCTTCAATTTCTCACTCCACGCAAAGTCCTTCTACACCGAACGCGGGGCGCGTGATCTTTCGGGTGGCTTGGTGGCATGGAAAGGATTCTTCCAGTAAGCACTGCTTCACACACCCTCTGTTTTAATGTGACGAACTAGTACCATAGGAGCGTGCGTCCTGTCCTTGGCCGTTTTATAGTAAACGTCGACACTACGACGGCTGCATTGTAAGTCTCTGCATATATGCTGACTCAACTCGCATTGACTCACTTCACCAGCTACAAGCCGATCGAACTGTTAAGCTGTGCTATGGAAGTACTGGGTCTGCGAAACACAAGACCCTTGCTTCATATCGGCGAAGATAAGCAGAAGGTAGACAAGCTCCGCCGCTTTTTGAAAGGTGTGGCCGTCTACGTGAAGCCCACAAACCGCAAGAAGATTATCAAGGACATCGTTATTGAGGCTGGGTACCAGGAGTTTCCAAAAGACGGCAAGTCTATAACAGTCGAAGTACGTATCATTCACTGTCGACTGTAACATACCTTTATCTATGTCTTCAGGCACATTACCTGGCTAGCCACGGAATTGTCCTCAAATACCCCGAGGCTTTCGGGGTGAAATTCGGCGGCGACGCTATCTTCCCGGCTGAAGTTTGTAAGATCGTCGAAGGACAACGTTACAAAAGAAAGCTTTCCCCGGAGGATACCACGAAGTTCATGCAACAGTCGGTGTCGAAACCTGCTGAGCGAATGAGAGCTATCGGCGAGGCCGTCCGAGGCATGGTATGTATCATCAGTTATACAAGCATATTCACATTTGTTAATTACTTGCATTTCCTGTGAAATAGCCGCTTAATTACGGTACCTCATCGTGGATGCAAGAGGCTGGATTGGAAGTCAGCGCTGACCCAATCACTCTTGCCGGCCGCGAGCTTGTCGCGCCTAGAGTTCGATATGGCTCTGGTTCTCTGGTTCGTAGTATGCTCATTGATTGCGTCTTTTCTCTCTGCTGACATCTAGTGGGTGTGATGCTGCAGAATGTGAGCCGAGGCGCCTGGAACGTAGTGAACCAAAAGCTCAGTGCTCCGGCCCGCATCAGGGCTTGGGGTGCTGTGGTGTTTGATGCAAGCCCCAATTTCCAGCAGAAGGTAGAGTCTTTCTTGGCCGCTGTGACGAATAATATGCGGAGATTGGGTATGTCCATCGATGCATTGTGTGCTGACTCGTTTTATTGACACTCCTTCGACTCAACTTATGTATCAGGCATTCGTGAGTTTTGTTTTGATCTTATCGTACATACCAACTTGACTCACAACTGATTCTCCTTCAGAGATTGACCGAGAGCCCATCAAGGAATTAGGGAATCCTTATGATGTCCATGCTGTATGTCGATTCTCTGTTATACCTAATTGTCCCGTCGCTCATCCACATCGTCTTCCAGTCTCTCAATAACGCAGCAAGGCGGGCCCTCGAGGGCATACAGCCTCCCAAAGGCCCCGACGGAAAATATCTCAAGATCAAGCCCACGTTCATCATCGCCGTTCTACCAAGGGATGCACCGGACATCCGCAAGCAGGTCAAGCAGTGGGGTGACATCGTTTACGGAGTACCTACGCAGTGTGTGGTAAGTACTGTCTGGACAAAGTTGTAGTATGATTCGTTTAACCAAGGAGTCGGCTATAGCGTGCAGGAAAATATGACGACCAGAGAGGTCAGGACCAATATTGCAACAACATCGCACTGAAGTAGACCCTTTCGTATATATTGTTCTGGTTATGTTAAAGCTAACGTCTATTTATCTAGGATCAACATCAAAGCTGGTGGGGTGAACTCTCAGGTGGAGACCGCTCCGCAAACAGCCTTGAACGCAATACTAGAAAATTGTATGATCGTAGGTATGTGATATAGTGATTCCAGTCCCCTCTTGATTATGACTCAATCCTTTGTTCTGAATTCAAGGGTGTGATGTTAGCCACCCAGCTCCTGGTATCACGCATCGACCGTCCATCGCCAGCTTGGTCGCGTCTTATGACCCGGGCGCTACAAAGTACCGCACGTATATCGATGCTCAACTCCCTCGTCAAGAAGTCATCGATAGGATCGACGAGATGCTCAAGGTTAGAAAGAGGCTTCAGATTCTTTAGTTTTGTGGCGCCGGACTAACACTATCTTATAGGCCGCAATAGAGAACTATCAGGCGCGACACGAGGGCGTGCTACCACAGACCATTGTCATATATCGCGATGGGGTATCTGAGGGAGAGTTCTGGCGTATAAACGAAAGTGAAATTGCCAAGATCGATGGTGGGTACCGACCCTTATTATAGCATGCGTGCGAGCTAACTATTGTGTCATACCAGCAATGCTACAGGTTTTCAATCCGAAACCCAGCTTGGTATTTATCGTCGTTGGAAAGAGGTAGGAGTAGTCTCTATTTTCTGAAGCATGCTGTTTCTGATTACCCCATCTAGGCACCACGTCCGTTTCTTCCCTTCTGACAGGTGAATTGTAAACCATGACCTCTATCGTACACCTTAACATCTCTCGTCTCTCTCCAGATCGCAGGGAGATAAGAACGGAAATTGCAACCCTGGCCTCGTTGTTGATAAGGGCATCGTCCACTCCAAACTGATGGATTTCTACCTTCAGTCGCATTCCGGAATAATCGGCAGTGCGTTGCTTTTCAAACTATTTTGATTAGTCCTTCTCCTCACTAGCAGTGATCCGTGTTACATAGCGAGTCGGCCCAGCCACTACATCGTTCTCAAAAACGGCCCTCAATGGTCTGCGGATTTGTGAGTTATCCGTTTTTGCTTCGCTTTATCGTACTCACATTCTGCAATACAGGCTCCAAGAACTATCGTATGCGCTCTGCTTCGTCTATGCGATTGCTACTCGCTCTGTCTCTATACCTGCCCCCGTCTATTGTGCGTAGAATTCTCCCCGTTGTGACCTGGTTCTTACTGACGCCCTCCATACAGATGCTGATGTAGGTACTTATATGTAAGTTGTTTGAAGCAGGAACTCATAGTCTTTCAGCGTGTCTGCACCCGTGCCGAGTTCCAGTTCCATCCTGATCTCAATTTTGACGCCGATGGTAACAGCACAGAAGGTGGCGAGTTCGACATCAAGAAGTGGAGGGGCGGTCTCAAGCAATCATCTCTGGCCTCAGACATCATGTATTTTTTGTAGTCACAGGTAACCTCGAAACCCCCGGTCTTCACTCCCTCTTGCTCCTGACTCAAATTCAATTCGCGCTCACGTTGGGTATATCGATAGCATCGGCAAGGAAATAACAAACTGTAGTAGTATCGAAATGTAACAATAAATCTGCCAATTGTATGACTTTATCAATGCAATGCCGTAGAATGTAAAGAGTGTCTGCTCGTTGAGATATTCAATTTGCGAGGGAACTTAGCGGCGCTTCGAGTGTTACTCTACCCCGCACGACCATCTCTGTCTCCATACTTATGTCTTCCACGAAACTTGTTGAACCTTCCAAGTGAGCGATACTTTTATCAGAGGAAGGTTCAATAGTCATGATACGGCACTCAGGTGGAAGAACCTGCCACCTCCGCCTGGCTTCTCTGCCGCGGTCGTACGTCTACACCCAATACGCCCAGAGTGACATCCTCTAACAACTCGCACACTACAGTCAAAGTCAAGCGCACCGGCAAAGGCCTCTGCTTCTGTCAACGCTTCGTATGAAACTCTGAAAGACAAGCGAGCATGGGACCTCGCCATCTCTCCCGCGAAGTCTCTTCCCATGCAGGCGTTCATGTTGTACATGTCGGGCGGCGGCGTCCAAGTGTTTAGCATGGGTATCGTGTTCATGTTGCTACTCAGTCCGTTCAAGAACCTGGCAGCCATGAATACCGGTGCGTTTTGCATAGTTCGCTTCTCCCTGCAGTCTTCCTCTGCTTAATTCTTACCGACCTGAAGCCTTCGCACCCTTCGCACCTATACCCGCCGGCAAGAAACAGGCACCCGAAGCGAAGTCGCTGTCGACGCTACCTCTGCAGAAGATTGTATACCTGCTCTGTAATCTGCTCACACTCTCATTGGGGCTATGGAAATGTCGGTCTATGGGTCTTTTGCCAACTGGGACCGGCGACTGGCTTGCGTTCGAGACGAGGGGACAGGTGCGTACTGAATCACATTGCAAAGCAATCCGTTTCTGACGAGGTGTATCACAGCCCCCAGAATTTGTGCTCATGTAACGTACCCGATTTTTGTATCTCCGTTTACGAGGGCCAGTGGGCGAGTCAATGTTGTTTATAACGGTCCTTCTGAGCCACTGAAGTCTGAAGCCACGTCCGCACGATCACCAATTTCGACTGTTGCTCTCGCTAGCTTCCCGGCAGTCTCCCACCTGCGCCATGAATAACCTGCATGCGTTCCCAACAATGCGTTAGGAGGAAGTGATGTAATGCTTCAAAACGATATAAAGCATGAGGTGTGTTATAATTTGCCCTCGGACCTGGATCCTCCTACCGAATTTACACACGCTGAAGAATTTGTCGACGCTGGGAACAAACCTGGTATAACATGTCGAATGAATCTTGAAGCTTGAAGGCTCGGGTAGGCGAGCATGAGCGGACTGATGTTGATTGTGTAGGATTATCACGACCGCAAAAATATATGGATCTTGTATGGTCCTCCAACGTCCAAGAAATCGATGTCTACTGCTCCGGACGACGTTGAATGCCACCGGTAGAGCGACCTGATTTTCCCGGACCAGCCCTTGTTCAGTAAGATCGTTATGGCGGCGGGGAACCTGTCTTCGTTCAATGCCGTTTTATACCAAGGGAGAGTGTAATGTGCTGCGTATTTGCATGTCCCAAGAAATATCCTCTCTAGATTGAGTACGGTAGGAGTGTCCACACGGCTTGACCACTGCAACATGTAAGTATTTGAGTAATACTGCGGCGAATTCAAATGGAAGGATTGGCGTCCGTTTGAACTCTTTCCCCTCGAACCCACATGAATCTGCTGTAACCCCGCACACCACCAGCATTGCGCAAGTACTGGCTTCAACACGAATATTGAATACCTGACCATCGTGCATAACGTTGCATAACAAGAGCTAGTCAAATGCTTGGCGTACGCTCACACTTGTGCGCACAGCTCCGCATCGTGGTACAAATACCCGTGGTGGCCCCCACTGCTTGCTCACCATCTTCGAATCTGAACAACCATGTCTTTCGTCCTTTTAACACTTCCCAACGTCTCCCTCAGCACGGCAACGACCTATGAATCAGGCACTCTTTCTCTAGAGTGTCTGTCGGAATCTGACGCCACATTGGCGAATCTGGATTCGTCGGTCACTCTTGCACTTCATTTGAATTCGCACACATTCAAACTAGAACCAGCATCGCCGGTATCCCTCGTTATCTCACCCAACGGCGAGCGTGCGTACGCTTTCGAGCCTGCTCCATCGGAGAAGGCAAACTTTGACTCTGACAAGAAGAGTTCTACCGTGAAGCTTACGGTGCACCCACCAACAGTCGAGGGACAGCATGTAGCAGAGGACATCGAAACCCTTGACCACCTCCTCATGCAATATGCAGACCTTTCTTGGTCATACGACATTCCTAACCCTTCACTGGGTGCACCTCCTCCTCTCCCTGCCCGCACGGTATCCTCTGTACCTGCTCACCACCAAAATATCCAGTCCAACGTAGAAACGGCCAAGCCCGTAGATGACCCCGGGCTGCGGGGTCGTCTTGTTCTCATGGATGAGTCTAGTGGCGATGTCGTTGGTGAACTCCCGCAGTCGCTGCATATTACAGAAGATCCAGCTTTAGTGGGGAAGGAGACAGGCCCGGTTGTCCTAGAGCTTCACCCGGATATGTATGACGCGTGCACCGGGGTCAAGGAGCTGGGCGCTGAAGGTACAGAGCTCCAGGAGGCAAAGGAGGTATATGCGAGAGCCGTGCCACCAGAGGAGCAAGATTGGATGATGAAGAGTGCAACTCTAGTCAGGTACGTCGTAACAGCTTGCCCTCCAGTGCATGGTTTTGACCGTCGATTAGTCAAGCAATATCGGGTTCGACTTCGTTGTTACTATCAGGGATGACCTCCGCGTCAAACTATTACATCGCGCATACATCCTCAGGTACCCCAACCCCCGCGGCGTCCGGCTCTCCTTCACCTGCAGCACAACAGTCTCCTTCTGCTAGTACCTCGACGCTGGCACGCGCATACAACCTAAGTGGACAGGCGGCTCGAGCGAGTTCTCGCACTGCCGATGCCGTCGAGGGTCTCATTCGCCGTGCCGTAGGAGGAAAGGACAAGGCTACACCTCCACCACGAGCCACTTTCAATCCAGGTCCGCCTTCTGAGATATCGCATAGTACACCCCCTGCCTATGCTGTATATTTACCGAAACATAAGCCGCAGTTGTCGCAAACTTCTGCTGAGAAGGACCGCAAGGACGTCAGGGTGTCGCCTGATGAGAACTCGGACAAGCCGTTGCGAACTCTAGATAAGGTGCTGCTATCGGCAAATCTAGTGCTATCGACCGTAGACGATTCGGCGCGGAGGGTATTCGAGGTCGGTAGTGAGCGGTTGGGCGCCGTGGTGGGGCATAAGTGAGCCGCGATCCTTCATCTTCATGCGTGCATGCAAGTCTGACTTGGTCTTCTAGGTATGGTACGGATGCTCAGCATTCCACACACCTTGCGACTCATACCGCGCGGAATGTCGTATTGGTTTATGTTGACGTCCGAGGGTTTGCTCGTCGAGCGTTGCTCAAGAAGACCGGCAAAGAATTCGTAAAAGCGCGATTCGGTGGCAAGGATAAAGGTACAAGTCAGGCGGCGGCGAAGACTTGAGCCCCTAGCCTCCCTCGCTGTAATACTTCACCCCCCCCCCCCCCCCC